>CAWUFW010008531.1:600000-877486 GCA_963921515.1 Calotriton arnoldi | reverse complement strand
CTCCACCACCCCAGTTCAGACATGGCCATATGCAAATCAGTCTGACCCTGTGCCTCATGGGAACAGTCCAGCCCGAACTGCCAAGCCATGTCTTCCCTGGACCGGAAACAAGCATCCTGGGACCGGTTTCTGGCTATTCAGCCGTCATCAGCCAGGCTAGCTTGAATCCAGTGGCAAAGTGAGCAAGGGACCCACGTCTGGGCATACCCTGCCAACTTAGGGCGAACAAAGCGATACCAAAGGGGATGATGGACGGAGCGCTTGAGCTAATCAAACACTCACCCCCAGTCAACTGATCTGGGTTTAATCCATCATCATTCTTTAGCTCACTCCACCACCCCAGTTCAAACATGGCCATATGCAAATCAGTCTGACCCTGTGCCTCATGGGAACAGTCCAGCCCGAACTGCCAAGCCATGTCTTCCCTGGACCGGAAACAAGCATCCTGGGACCGGTTTCTGGCTATTCAGCCGTCATCAGCCAGGCTAGCTTGAATCCAGTGGCAAAGTGAGCAAGGGACCCACGTCTGGGCATACCCTGCCAACTTAGGGCGAACAAAGCGATACCAAAGGGGATGATGGACGGAGCGCTTGAGCTAATCAAACACTCACCCCCAGTCAACTGATCTGGGTTTAATCCATCATCATTCTTTAGCTCACTCCACTACCCCAGTTCAGACATGGCCATATGCAAATCAGTCTGACCCTGTGCCTCATGGGAACAGTCCAGCCCGAACTGCCAAGCCATGTCTTTCCTGGACCGGAAACAAGCATCCTGGGACCGGTTTCTGGCTATTCAGCCGTCATCAGCCAGGCTAGCTTGAATCCAGTGGCAAAGTGAGCAAGGGACCCACGTCTGGGCATACCCTGCCAACTTAGAGCGAACAAAGCGATACCAAAGGGGATGATGGACGGAGCGCTTGAGCTAATCAAACACTCACCCCCAGTCAACTGATCTGCGTTTAATCCATCATCATTCTTTAGCTCACTCCACCACCCCAGTTCAGACATGGCCATATGCAAATCAGTCTGACCCTGTGCCTCATGGGAACAGTCCAGCCCGAACTGCCAAGCCATGTCTTCCCTGGACCGGAAACAAGCATCCTGGGACCGGTTTCTGGCTATTCAGCCATCATCAGCCAGGCTAGCTTGAATCCAGTGGCAAAGTGAGCAAGGGACCCACGTCTGGGCATACCCTGCCAACTTAGGGCGAACAAAGCGATACCAAAGGGGATGATGGACGGAGCGCTTGAGCTAATCAAACACTCACCCCCAGTCAACTGATCTGGGTTTAATCCATCATCATTCTTTAGCTCACTCCACCACCCCAGTTCAGACATGGCCAAATGCAAATCAGTCTGACCCTGTGCCTCATGGGAAAAGTCCAGCCCGAACTGCCAAGCCATGTCTTCCCTGGACCGGAAACAAGCATCCTGGGACCGGTTTCTGGCTATTCAGCCGTCATCAGCCAGGCTAGCTTGAATCCAGTGGCAAAGTGAGCAAGGGACCCACGTCTGGGCATACCCTGCCAACTTAGGGCGAACAAAGCAATACCAAAGGGGATGATGGACGGAGCGCTTGAGCTAATCAAACACTCACCCCCAGTCAACTGATCTGGGTTTAATCCATCATCATTCTTTAGCTCACTCCACCACCCCAATACAGACATGGCCATATGCAAATCAGTAGGACCCTGTGCCTCATGGGAACAGTCCAGCCCGAACTGCCAAGCCATGTCTTCCCTGGACCGGAAACAAGCATCCTGGGACCGGTTTCTGGCTATTCAGCCGTCATCAGCCAGGCTAGCTTGAATCCAGTGGCAAAGTGAGCAAGGGACCCACGTCTGGGCATACCCTGCCAACTTAGGGCGAACAAAGCGATACCAAAGGGGATGATGGACGGAGCGCTTGAGCTAATCAAACACTCACCCCCAGTCAACTGATCTGGGTTTAATCCATCATCATTCTTTAGCTCACTCCACCACCCCAGTTCAGACATGGCCATATGCAAATCAGTCTGACCCTGTGCCTCATGGGAACAGTCCAGCCCGAACTGCCAAGCCATGTCTTCCCTGGACCGGAAACAAGCATCCTGGGACCGGTTTCTAGCTATTCAGCCGTCATCAGCCAGGCTAGCTTGAATCCAGTGGCAAAGTAAGCAAGGGACCCACGTCTGGGCATACCCTGCCAACTTAGGGCGAACAAAGCGATACCAAAGGGGATGATGGACGGAGCGCTTGAGCTAATCAAACACTCACCCCCAGTCAACTGATCTGGGTTTAATCCATCATCATTCTTTAGCTCACTCCACCACCCCAGTTCAGACATGGCCATATGCAAATCAGTCTGACCCTGTGCCTCATGGGAACAGTCCAGACCGAACTGCCAAGCCATGTCTTCCCTGGACCGGAAACAAGCATCCTGGGACCGGTTTCTGGCTATTCAGTCGTCATCAGCCAGGCTAGCTTGAATCCAGTGGCAAAGTGAGCAAGGGACCCAATTCTGGGCATACCCTGCCAACTTAGGGCGAACAAAGCGATACCAAAGGGGATGATGGACAGAGCGCTTGAGCTAATCAAACACTCACCCCCAGTCAACTGATCTGGGTTTAATCCATCATCATTCTTTAGCTCACTCCACCACCCCAGTTCAGACATGGCCATATGCAAATCAGTCTGACCCTGTGCCTCATGGGAACAGTCCAGCCCGAACTGCCAAGCCATGTCTTCCCTGGACCGGAAACAAGCATCCTGGGACCGGTTTCTGGCTATTCAGCCGTCATCAGCCAGGCTAGCTTGAATCCAGTGGCAAAGTGAGCAAGGGACCCACGTCTGGGCATACCCTGCCAACTTAGTGCGAACAAAGCGATACCAAAGGGGATGATGGACGGAGCGCTTGAGCTAATCAAACACTCACCCCCAGTCAACTGATCTGGGTTTAATCCATCATCATTCTTTAGCTCACTCCACCACCCCAGTTCAGACATGGCCATATGCAAATCAGTCTGACCCTGTGCCTCATGGGAACAGTCCAGACCGAACTGCCAAGCCATGTCTTCCTGGACCGGAAACAAGCATCCTGGGACCGGTTTCTGGCTATTCAGCCGTCATCAGCCAGGCTAGCTTGAATCCAGTGGCAAAGTGAGCAAGGGACCCACGTCTAGGCATACCCTGCCAACTTAGGGCGAACAAAGCGATACTCAAAGGGGATGCTGGACGGAGCGCTTGAGCTAATCAAACACTCACCCCCAGTCAACTGATCTGGGTTTAATCCATCATCATTCTTTAGCTCACTCCACCACCCCAGTTCAGACATGGCCATATGCAAATCAGTCTGACCCTGTGCCTCATGGGAACAGTGAAGCCCGAACTGCCAAGCCATGTCTTCCCTGGACCGGAAACAAGCATCCTGGGACCGGTTTCTGGCTATTCAGCCATCATCAGCCAGGCTAGCTTGAATCCAGTGGCAAAGTGAGCAAGGGACCCACGTCTGGGCATACCCTGCCAACTTAGGGCGAACAAAGCGATACCAAAGGGGATGATGGACGGAGCGCTTGAGCTAATCAAACACTCACCCCCAGTCAACTGATCTGGGTTTAATCCATCATCATTCTTTAGCTCACTCCACCACCCCAGTTCAGACATGGCCATATGCAAATCAGTCTGACCCTGTGCCTCATGGGAACAGTCCAGCCCGAACTGCCAAGCCATGTCTTCCCTGGACCGGAAACAAGCATCCTGGGACCGGTTTCTGGCTATTCAGCCGTCATCAGCCAGGCTAGCTTGAATCCAGTGGCAAAGTGAGCAAGGGACCCACGTCTGGGCATACCCTGCCAACTTAGGGCGAACAAAGCGATACCAAAGGGGATGATGGACGGAGCGCTTGAGCTAATCAAACACTCACCCCCAGTCAACTGATCTGGGTTTAATCCATCATCATTCTTTAGCTCACTCCACCACCCCAGTTCAGACATGGCCAAATGCAAATCAGTCTGACCCTGTGCCTCATGGGAAAAGTCCAGCCCGAACTGCCAAGCCATGTCTTCCCTGGACCGGAAACAAGCATCCTGGGACCGGTTTCTGGCTAATCAGCCGTCATCAGCCAGGCTAGCTTGAATCCAGTGGCAAAGTGAGCAAGGGACCCACGTCTGGGCATACCCTGCCAACTTAGGGCGAACAAAGCAATACCAAAGGGGATGATGGACGGAGCGCTTGAGCTAATCAAACACTCACCCCCAGTCAACTGATCTGGGTTTAATCCATCATCATTCTTTAGCTCACTCCACCACCCCAATACAGACATGGCCATATGCAAATCAGTAGGACCCTGTGCCTCATGGGAACAGTCCAGCCCGAACTGCCAAGCCATGTCTTCCCTGGACCGGAAACAAGCATCCTGGGACCGGTTTCTGGCTATTCAGCCGTCATCAGCCAGGCTAGCTTGAATCCAGTGGCAAAGTGAGCAAGGGACCCACGTCTGGGCATACCCTGCCAACTTAGGGCGAACAAAGCGATACCAAAGGGGATGATGGACGGAGCGCTTGAGCTAATCAAACACTCACCCCCAGTCAACTGATCTGGGTTTAATCCATCATCATTCTTTAGCTCACTCCACCACCCCAGTTCAGACATGGCCATATGCAAATCAGTCTGACCCTGTGCCTCATGGGAACAGTCCAGCCCGAACTGCCAAGCCATGTCTTCCCTGTACCGGAGACAAGCATCCTGGGACCGGTTTCTGGCTATTCAGCCGTCATCAGCCAGGCTAGCTTGAATCCAGTGGCAAAGTAAGCAAGGGACCCACGTCTGGGCATACCCTGCCAACTTAGGGCGAACAAAGCGATACCAAAGGGGATGATGGACGGAGCGCTTGAGCTAATCAAACACTCACCCCCAGTCAACTGATCTGGGTTTAATCCATCATCATTCTTTAGCTCACTCCACCACCCCAGTTCAGACATGGCCATATGCAAATCAGTCTGACCCTGTGCCTCATGGGAACAGTCCAGACCGAACTGCCAAGCCATGTCTTCCCTGGACCGGAAACAAGCATCCTGGGACCGGTTTCTGGCTATTCAGTCGTCATCAGCCAGGCTAGCTTGAATCCAGTGGCAAAGTGAGCAAGGGACCCACGTCTGGGCATACCCTGCCAACTTAGGGCGAACAAAGCGATACCAAAGGGGATGATGGACGGAGCGCTTGAGCTAATCAAACACTCACCCCCAGTCAACTGATCTGGGTTTAATCCATCATCATTCTTTAGCTCACTCCACCACCCCAGTTCAGACATGGCCATATGCAAATCAGTCTGACCCTGTGCCTCATGGGAACAGTCCAGCCCGAACTGCCAAGCCATGTCTTCCCTGGACCGGAAACAAGCATCCTGGGACCGGTTTCTGGCTATTCAGCCGTCATCAGCCAGGCTAGCTTGAATCCAGTGGCAAAGTGAGCAAGGGACCCACGTCTGGGCATACCCTGCCAACTTAGTGCGAACAAAGCGATACCAAAGGGGATGATGGACGGAGCGCTTGAGCTAATCAAACACTCACCCCCAGTCAACTGATCTGGGTTTAATCCATCATCATTCTTTAGCTCACTCCACCACCCCAGTTCAGACATGGCCATATGCAAATCAGTCTGACCCTGTGCCTCATGGGAACAGTCCAGACCGAACTGCCAAGCCATGTCTTCCCTGGACCGGAAACAAGCATCCTGGGACCGGTTTCTGGCTATTCAGCCGTCATCAGCCAGGCTAGCTTGAATCCAGTGGCAAAGTGAGCAAGGGACCCACGTCTAGGCATACCCTGCCAACTTAGGGCGAACAAAGCGATACCAAAGGGGATGCTGGATGGAGCGCTTGAGCTAATCAAACACTCACCCCCAGTCAACTGATCTGGGTTTAATCCATCATCATTCTTTAGCTCACTCCACCACCCCAGTTCAGACATGGCCATATGCAAATCAGTCTGACCCTGTGCCTCATGGGAACAGTGAAGCCCGAACTGCCAAGCCATGTCTTCCCTGGACCGGAAACAAGCATCCTGGGACCGGTTTCTGGCTATTCAGCCATCATCAGCCAGGCTAGCTTGAATCCAGTGGCAAAGTGAGCAAGGGACCCACGTCTGGGCATACCCTGCCAACTTAGGGCGAACAAAGCGATACCAAAGGGGATGATGGACGGAGCGCTTGAGCTAATCAAACACTCACCCCCAGTCAACTGATCTGGGTTTAATCCATCATCATTCTTTAGCTCACTCCACCACCCCAGTTCAGACATGGCCATATGCAAATCAGTCTGACCCTGTGCCTCATGGGAACAGTCCAGCCCGAACTGCCAAGCCATGTCTTCCCTGGACCGGAAAGAAGCATCCTGGGACCGGTTTCTGGCTATTCAGCCGTCATCAGCCAGGCTAGCTTGAATCCAGTGGCAAAGTGAGCAAGGGACCCACGTCTGGGCATACCCTGCCAACTTAGGGCGAACAAAGCGATACCAAAGGGGATGATGGACGGAGCGCTTGAGCTAATCAAACACTCACCCCCAGTCAACTGATATGGGTTTAATCCATCATCATTCTTTAGCTCACTCCACCACCCCAGTTCAGACATGGCCATATGCAAATCAGTCTGACCCTGTGCCTCATGGGAACAGTCCAGCCCGAACTGCCAAGCCATGTCTTCCCTGGACCGGAAACAAGCATCCTGGGACCGGTTTCTGGCTATTCAGCCGTCATCAGCCAGGCTAGGTTGAATCTAGTAGCAAAGTGAGCAAGGGACCCACGTCTGGGCATACCCTGCCAACTTAGGGCGAACAAAGCGATACCAAAGGGGATGATGGACGGAGCGCTTGAGCTAATCAAACACTCACCCCCAGTCAACTGATCTGGGTTTAATCCATCATCATTCTTTAGCTCACTCCACTACCCCAGTTCAGACATGGCCAAATGCAAATCAGTCTGACCCTGTGCCTCATGGGAACAGTCCAGCCCGAACTGCCAAGCCATGACTTACCTGGACCGGAAACAAGCATCCTGGGACCGGTTTCTGGCTATTCAGCCGTCATCAGCCAGGCTAGCTTGAATCCAGTGGCAAAGTGAGCAAGGGACCCACGTCTGGGCATACCCTGCCAACTTAGGGCGAACAAAGCGATACCAAAGGGGATGATGGACGGAGCGCTTGAGCTAATCAAACACTCACCCCCAGTCAACTGATCTGGGTTTAATCCATCATCATTCTTTAGCTCACTCCACCACCCCAGCTCAGACATGGCCATATGCAAATCAGTCTGACCCTGTGCCTCATGGGAACAGTCCAGCCCGAACTGCCAAGCCATGTCTTCCCTGGACCGGAAACAAGCATCCTGGGACCGGTTTCTGGCTATTCAGCCGTCATCAGCCAGGCTAGCTTGAATCCAGTGGCAAAGTGAGCAAGGGACCCACGTCTGGGCATACCCTGCCAACTTAGGGCGAACAAAGCAATACCAAAGGGATGATGGACGGAGCGCTTGAGCTAATCAAACACTCACCCCCAGTCAACTGATCTGGGTTTAATCCATTATCATTCTTTAGCTCACTCCACCACCCCAGTTCAGACATGGCCATATGCAAATCAGTCTGACCCTGTGCCTCATGGGAACAGTCCAGCCCGAACTGCCAAGCCATGTCTTCCCTGGACCGGAAACAAGCATCCTGGGACCGGTTTCTGGCTATTCAGCCGTCATCAGCCAGGCTAGCTTGAATCCAGTGGCAAAGTGAGCAAGGGACCCACGTCTGGGCATACCCTGCCAACTTAGGGCGAACAAAGCGATACCAAAGGGGATGATGGACGGAGCGCTTGAGCTAATCAAACACTCACCCCCAGTCAACTGATCTGGGTTTAATCCATCATCATTCTTTAGCTCACTCCACCACCCCAGTTCAGACATGGCCATATGCAAATCAGTCTGACCCTGTGCCTCATGGGAACAGTCCAGCCCGAACTGCCAAGCCATGTCTTCCCTGGACCGGAAACAAGCATCCTGGGACCGGTTTCTGGCTATTCAGCCGTCATCAGCCAGGCTAGCTTGAATCCAGTGGCAAAGTGAGCAAGGGACCCACGTCTGGGCATACCCTGCCAACTTAGGGCGAACAAAGCGATACCAAAGGGGATGATGGACGGAGCGCTTGAGCTAATCAAACACTCACCCCCAGTCAACTGATCTGGGTTTAATCCATCATCATTCTTTAGCTCACTCCACCAACCCAGTTCAGACATGGCCATATGCAAATCAGTCTGACCCTGTGCCTCATGGGAACAGTCCAGCCCGAACTGCCAAGCCATGTCTTCCCTGGACCGGAAACAAGCATCCTGGGACCGGTTTCTGGCTATTCAGCCGTCATCAGCCAGGCTAGCTTGAATCCAGTGGCAAAGTGAGCAAGGGACCCACGTCTGGGCATACCCTGCCAACTTAGGGCGAACAAAGCGATACCAAAGGGGATGATGGACGGAGCGCTTGAGCTAATCAAACACTCACCCCCAGTCAACTGATCTGGGTTTAATCCATCATCATTCTTTAGCTCACTCCACCACCCCAGTTCAGACATGGCCATATGCAAATCAGTCTGACCCTGTGCCTCATGGGAACAGTCCAGCCCGAACTGCCAAGCCATATCTTCCCTGGACCGGAAACAAGCATCCTGGGACCGGTTTCTGGCTATTCAGCCGTCATCAGCCAGGCTAGCTTGAATCCAGTGGCAAAGTGAGCAAGGGTCCCACGTCTGGGCATAGCCTGCCAACGTAGGGCGAACAAAGCGATACCAAAGGGGATGATGGACGGAGCGCTTGAGCTAATCAAACACTCACCCCCAGTCAACTGATCTGGGTTTAATCCATTATCATTCTTTAGCTCACTCCACCACCCCAGTTCAGACATGGCCATATGCAAATCAGTCTGACCCTGTGCCTCATGGGAACAGTCCAGCCCGAACTGCCAAGCCATGTCTTCCCTGGACCGGAAACAAGCATCCTGGGACCGGTTTCTGGCTATTCAGCCGTCATCAGCCAGGCTAGCTTGAATCCAGTGGCAAAGTGAGCAAGGGACCCACGTCTGGGCATACCCTGCCAACTTAGGGCGAACAAAGCGATACCAAAGGGGATGATGGACGGAGCGCTTGAGCTAATCAAACACTCACCCCCAGTCAACTGATCTGGGTTTAATCCATCATCATTCTTTAGCTCACTCCACCACCCCAGTTCAGACATGGCCATATGCAAATCAGTCTGACCCTGTGCCCCATGGGAACAGTCCAGCCCGAACTGCCAAGCCATGTCTTCCCTGGACCGGAAACAAGCATCCTGGGACCGGTTTCTGGCTATTCAGCCGTCATCAGCCAGGCTAGCTTGAATCCAGTGGCAAAGTGAGCAAGGGACCCACGTCTGGGCATACCCTGCCAACTTAGGGCGAACAAAGCGATACCAAAGGGGATGATGGACGGAGCGCTTGAGCTAATCAAACACTCACCCCCAGTCAACTGATCTGGGTTTAATCCATCATCATTCTTTAGCTCACTCCACCACCCCAGTTCAGACATGGCCATATGCAAATCAGCCTGACCCTGTGCCTCATGGGAACAGTCCAGCCCGAACTGCCAAGCCATGTCTTCCCTGGACCGGAAACAAGCATCCTGGGACCGGTTTCTGGCTATTCAGCCGTCATCAGCCAGGCTAGCTTGAATCCAGTGGCAAAGTGAGCAAGGGACCCACGTCTGGGCATACCCTGCCAACTTAGGGCGAACAAAGCGATACCAAAGGGGATGATGGACGGAGCGCTTGAGCTAATCAAACACTCACCCCCAGTCAACTGATCTGGGTTTAATCCATCATCATTCTTTAGCTCACTCCACCACCCCAGTTCAGACATGGCCATATGCAAATCAGTCTGACCCTGTGCCTCATGGGAACAGTCCAGCCCGAACTGCCAAGCCATGTCTTCCCTGGACCGGAAACAAGCATCCTGGGACCGGTTTCTGGCTATTCAGCCGTCATCAGCCAGGCTAGCTTGAATCCAGTGCCAAAGTGAGCAAGGGACCCACGTCTGGGCACAGCAGTACCCATTGTCAGCCATCTTGTCAGTTCTTTTCCACTCCCTGTGAGGTGTGCATGCTTGAGTGTGAGCTTGCTGGGCCATGTGGGTGGGGGATGTTGGGCTGTGACCACCACTCCCATCATGCTATTGCCTCCACCCCCCTTCCCAGCATGTCCATACTTCCTTCCTTTTGAGTGGACTTCACTGTGTGTGAGTGTGACAGCAATGGCAAGATGGCTGACAGTGGTGTCCTGCTGTTTGTTGGTGCCCAGTTCCCAGCATGGTCTTGTGATCCCCACATCAGAGCACCATTGTCAGACATCTTTGAAGTGGCTTTTCACTCCCTGTGAGGTGTGCATGCTTCAGTGTGAGCTTGCTGGGCCATGTGGCTGGGGGATGTTGAGCTGTGACTACCACTCCCATCATGCTATTGCCTCCACCCCCCTTCCCAGCATGCCCATACTTCCTTCCTTTTGAGTGGACGTCACTGTGTGTGAGTGTGACAGCAATGGCAAGATGGCTGACAGTGGTGTCCTGCTGTTTGTTGGTGCCCAGTTCCCAGCATGGCCTTGTGATCCCCACATCAGAGCACCATTGTCAGCCATCTTTGAAGTGGCTTTTCACTCCCTGTGAGGTGTGCATGCTTCAGTGTGAGCTTGCTGGACCATGTGGCTGGGGGATGTTCAGCTGTGACTACCACTCCCATCATGCTATTGCCTACACCCCCCTTCCCAGCATGCCCATACTTCCTTCCTTTTGAGTGGACTTCACTGTGTGTGAGTGTGACAGCAATGGCAAGATGGCTGACAGTGGTGTCCTGCTGTTTGTTGGTGCCCAGTTCCCAGCATGGTCTTGTGATCCCCACATCAGAACACCATTGTCAGACATCTTTGAAGTGGCCTTTCACTCCCTGTGAGGTGTGCATGCTTGAGTGTGAGCCTGCTGGGCCATGCGGGTGGGGGATGTTCAGCTGTGACTACCACTCCCATCATGCTATTGCCTCCACCCCCCTTCCCAGCATGCCCATACTTCCTTCCTTTTGAGTGGACTTCACTGTGTGTGAGTGTGACAGCAATGGCAAGATGGCTGACAGTGGTATCCTGCTGTTGGTTGGTGCCCAGTTCCCAGCATGGCCTTGTGCTCCCCACAGCAGTACCCATTGTCAGCCATCTTGTCAGTTCTTTTCCACTCCCTGTGAGGTGTGCATGCTTGAATGTGAGCTTGCTGGGCCATGTGGGTGGGGGATGTTGAGTTGTGACTACCACTCCCATCATGCTATTGCCTCCACCCCCTTCCCAGCATGCCCATGCTTCCTTCCTTTTGACTCTGCTTCCCTGTGGGGTAGTGTGCCTGTGCTGACAAGATGGCTGACAGTGTTATCCTGGGGTTAGTTTGGCTACAAGTCCCATGTGTGTCCCTGTGCTTCACACAGCATAACCCAGGGTGGTGGTTCTTTGTGGGATATTTGATTAGAGTGTGAGGCAATGCATTCTCCCAGGTGAGTTGTGTGGAGTTTGTGTTAGGGGGGTGTGTGAGAAGAGCTGCTGGTAACTATGGTCCTTGCTGTCAGTCCTCCTTCCCACCCAGCCAGATATCCCACCATGGAACGTGCCTCCATTGCAGGGAGTGCAAGTTTGCTTTCAGGATGTCAGTCAATGGTGTCCTGCTGTTGGTTGGTGCACAGTTGCCAGCAGGGCCTTGTGCTCCCCACAGCAGTAGCCAGTGTCAGCCATCTTGTCAGTTGTTTTCCACTCCCTGTGATGTGAGCATGGTTCATAGTGGTGTTGATGGGCGTATTGTGAGGGTGGGCAATATCTGTGACTACAACTCCCATGATGCTATTGGCTACACTGACTTGACCAGCATACACAGAATTCCTTCCTTTCAGTGGGCTTCCCTATGAGGTGGTGTTGTAGTGGTGGCTACATATCTGACTGTGTTTGTTGGTTAGATTTGTGCCACTGCCTAGCTGTATTTGTTGTTGTGTTTGTACATGTCATGACACAGTTACATATCACTATGAGATGGCATGTATTGTGTTTATCTGACTGACATACACATCTTGGGATGATTATCTTTTGGTTGGTGTGTATTTGCTAAGGGTGCATGGTTTGACTATCCCCTTGACAGTGATGTGTGTGTATTGTCACACAATATTGTGTACATTTGTTGTGTACTCACCAGGCTCTGGGATATTTGATAGTCCATATACGCTCACTGGTGGTAGGATGGCCCGCACCTTCTCCTCCCAGGGCCTGAGGTATACAGGTTTGGCAGGAGGGCCGGTGTGTTGGCTCAAGGCGTAGTCCTTCTTCAGTAGGTCCCTGACCCTCCTGCGCACGTCATACCACCTGTTCTGGATGTCTTCCTTTGTGCGCAAACATGGTGATTGTGCGTTCACCCTGTCGACGATCCTCTCCCACATCTTGGTTTTCTGCGACATGGGTGTCTGTTGGACCAGTGTACCAAACAGCTGTGGCTCTACCCTGAGGATCTCATCTACCAGGACTTCCAATTCACTGTCTAGGAACTTTGGATTCTTCTTTGGGGGCATGGTGATGGGTGGTGGTGATGAGTGATGTGTGTGTTGGTGTGCAAGTGAGGGTGTGTGAGTGTGGGTTTTGCTGGGTGTATGTGAGGGTGCTATTTGTTGAGGTGCTGATGGTGTGTGGCTTGTGTGATGGATGAGCTGTGAGTGTGTGTGTGGTTGCTGTCTGTTGGTGTTGAGTGCTGGCAGGTAATTCGAATTTGCAAAGGATCATGGTAGGGATTTGTGTCCTTTATATGGGTGGAGTTGTGGGTGTGTCTTTGTTCCATGTCCCCCCCAGTATTTATTGGCTTTGTAATTGCTTGTTTGTCCCTTTTTTTGTGTTTTTTCCTTTGTACTTTTTGTGCATGTAGGAGACGTTCTTCTGACCGAGTAGGACGCTGCAGTTGGTCTCGTGCGAGCTTCTCCGACTCGTTCACGCTGTATTTCTGCTGTGTTTTATGTGCGGCGTACGCGTCGGTCGCGGTGTATTGGGTTGCTTCGGCTCGCTGTTTTGTATGCGTGTCGGTCGTACGGCTTGAGCTCCGTGCGACTCGGTCGGGTTTTCCACGCATTGCATCGTACTGTGCGGGTCGGAGTTCGCGGGTACGTTTCGTTTGGGTTCCTTCCTGGTGGGTGTTGGTCGGTTCGATTCGCCTTTTTTTCCGGCCGGATGGCTGTTTTCCGTGCGGTTCGGTCGTTCGTCTTGGGTTCCGTGCGAGTCGGTCGTAAATCGCATGCATTACATCGTACTTGGCGGATCGGGCTGCACCGGTACGTGTCGGACGGAATAGATTCCCAATCCGAGTCGGTCGGTGCGTTTTCTGGCCCGAATCGGAATCGGCCCCTCTATGTTAAAATGAGTGGTCTTTAATCACGTGTTGACTACCTTTAGTTGGAGATGGGCCTGAAAAACCCTAACACCTTCTCCATTAGGAAGAGAATTGAATAGAAAACTCTTTCCCTGCTGTTCGTTTCTTAATAAGGATGTAAATCGTTCACATAAGGTCTGGTTATTGTCTTTGTTTCCTGGGACAGGAGCAGGGATGTACCCTAAACTTGGAGCCAAAGAGTCAAACTCTATTACATATCCTCTGCAAATGATTTTCAGCATCCAGAGAGCCGTGATATCTACATCCCAGACCTTCTAGAAGTGCTGAATATGACCTCCAGCAGGACGACCATCTTCTCTTTCTCCTTTATAGTCAGGAGCTCTGGTTCTTTTGTTCTGCTGGCTGGAAATGAGGATCAGATTTTTCACATTTTTTTCTAGCTCTTTATGGGCTGAAAACACCTTCTTCGGGAAGATCTTTATTAGAACACCTTTTGGAATCACAGTAAGAGCAAGATGAAGATGTAGATGTACCCTTATTCGGCAGGGCATGTCTCCTCTCTTTGAAGGCTTTGGACATCATTTTGTCAAACTACTCATCAAGCAGTATTTTTCAAACAAAAGTAACTTTCAGAAAGGATGCTTTTCAGAAGTGGCATTCTTCCACTCACTAAATCAGACATGATGTCTAGCTAAACCGGAGGCACCAGAAGCCAATGCTGGCACCCTCACAGTGTCACATGATACATCAGAAAGAAATGTAGCTTGTTGTTCTATTTGTACTAATAATTTGGAACAGTCCTCTCATTCCTGCATGGCACTGGCTAAGCACTCACATTCCTTTACCAGAGATTGTGCGACATATGGTACATAAGTGTCTAGTCACAATGCCAAGTTGTCTACAGAGGTGTTCTGCCAAAATATTGTGTCAAGAATATCATGAGGCACAAATACTGTGGCCCTTATTACAATGGCAGTTGGACGAGCATCTGACCACCATCGACGCGGACAGGTGTCCATCTGACAATTAGTCGGTGGTCCCACCTGCCTGATTAGGACAGGACTGCCAGCACAGCAGTGTGCATGTGCCCTTTTGTACAGCGGCTTGCGCTGCGGCCCAGGAAAAGGGCCTCATCACAAGTCGCAGTACAAACAGGCACTTTTCAAACATCCATCCACCTTGTGCCAGGCAACATGTGGTGCCTGGCAGACAGTGCATGAATGTTTGGGGGGCACCACATGTGCCCCCCTGGCCACTTAGCAGGGGCCTATGGGGGCGCTGCTTGGGGCCGCCAAAGTCCCTTTCTGACAGCCTTTTCATGGCGGTGGGACTGCCATGAAAAGGCTGTTGGAAATGGACATCCTAATCCCTACAGCGGTGCCTGCGCAGGCACCGCCTCCATTGTAGGAATTAGTGTCCAACCACCGCGCTGACGGGCTCCTTGAGCCTGTCGGAGGTGGAGGTCCGTCCCCCAGTCTGCTGCAGTCCTACCGTCTGCATCATAATGCGGCGGTCAGACTGATGGCCTGGATGTCGGTGGGACCACCATCGACAGCCTGTTGGTGGCGGTCCCACCGACATCAAAATGAGGCCCTGTGTCTTAAATATTGTGACGTATTGTATCTTCTGTTAAAAGGTTTTGATTTTTTAAAAACTAGTTTCGGAATGGGATGTTGAGTTTATAGAGGAGTAGAGTGGGGAGTAAATTCAAATAATGTTTTATAAGCTTGTCATATTTTAAATTCTTGTTGTCTGGTTTATTTTGTTTTTAAATTTTAAAATTTTAAACTATTATTTATATTTGTTTGATGTATTTCTAAATAAAAATGAAAAAACAATTATTTTTAATATAAATAACAAGTAACAAAAATTGTTTCAAAATGTTATATCCATTAAAACATACCGATACAATATTTAAAAAAAAAACAATTTAAAATGATAACGACATTTTAAAAAACAAATAAATTTAAAATGCAACTATAAAAAATTACATTTTTATATGTATTCATTAAAAATTAAATTAATTAAATTAAATTAAACTAAATTAAATTAATTTAATTAATTAATTAAAATTAAAGAATTACAAAACATTATATCAAATTTACATTTAATCATTTCATAACAAAATCAAATTTCATTATATTATGTATAAGTTCTGGTTTAAAATAATGTTGTTTAATACATTTGTTTTGATTTTTTTCTCAAATTTATATTTTATTTATTTTTCAAATTTGATTATTATTTTTTAATTTTTTTGTTGTTTTTTTATATGTGTTCTTACTTTATTTTATATTTTTTTGAAATGTTAATTTAATACTTTTTACATTTAAATGGGTGGTTTTGTTTTGTTAATGCTTCCTGTTTAGCATTTTTATAGCGGAAATTGTAACATACTTTCTCCAAAGTCCAACACTCTCTCCTATGTGGCTATGTCTTTGTGGGAATAGTCAATGTGTTAGAATTTGTTTGTATTTCTTTTTTTTTTTGCTTTTTAAAAAACTACAGTAATATATACTATAATTTGTTTTTTTATTAATATATTTTTTCTAAATATAGTGTTTCTATTTTTTTTATTATATACATTTTGTAAAAAATGTCTTTTCAAATATACAATATATACAATTTTTAATTGTACATTATTTTACAACATTTAGAATGTTTCTGTAATATTACATTATTAAGAACAAACACTTTTTTACTAACTTAAAAAGAATTAACATTACACATACGATATAGCTGTAGTGTAATACATTTTTCTTTGTAGTTATACAGTTTTCTAAAATTTTATATAGTCATTTTTAACAAACAAATTGTTTTCACATATATATACTTTTTAACATTATTATCATGCCACTTATTATTTTGTAAACATTAATAAATAAAATACATATTAATTACATTGATTCCTATTGGATGCAAGCCTTTTAGGTCTTGGCTCATGACGGAGCGTATGCGCTGTCACGAAGAGACATGCTGTAGCTACTGTTGTGAGCTTCAGCCCGCTCATAGGCTTACAATTTGCTGGCTCCCACGTCGCTCCGTTATTCCTTCTCCCCATTGGTCCTTGGAATGCATGCGTCATGCCTCTTCCCGACTTTAGCCCTCCTCGAGATCAGCAACCAATTACTGCTAAACATACTTAGCGGCCAGTTTAACACATTGTTTCGGGACTACTTTTTTATTTTTTTACGAGCGCTTTTCACAAGCACTACTGTTTTTACTCACACCGGACTGTTCTTTGTTGCCTGCTTGTGTCGAGATTATTCTCAGACGACTGGGAAATGTGAGAGTTCTGGAGAGAAGCTAGAAGTCACTGTACGGCGAATCTTGGTTTGGAACGCTGCTTTTTCGCAACACGAATTAATGTAAACAGCTGATTACTATTTCATAGTAATGGCATCGAGGCATGTGCAATGACTTTTAGCCATGTTGTAGAGCAGTACGGTCGCTGTGTAGCATAGCTAAAAGTTATTTTTTTTAAAAGTGCTATGATGCAGCCAGCGCGGGCTGCGTCATAGCACTTTTTTTCTTATGGCCGGTCGGGGTGAGCAACATGGATAACAGGAGGAAGAGTGGAAAGGAATGGGCAACAATAACAACAAGACAGAGGGTGGGAGGTAAAGGGCAACTGTACAAAAAAGTGCTAAGACACGGCAAGCGCTGGCCGTGTCATAGTACTTGTTTTTCTTATGGGGGTGAGTAACTCAGACAACAAGGATGGGAGTTGGAGGGGAAGAAGCAATATGGACAAAGGGGAGGTGGGAAGGGAAGAAGCAGCACGAACAAGGGGCTGGGTGTGGAAGACGTAATACGGACATGGGGGTTGGAGGGGAAGAAGCAACACGGATAACGGGGTTAGAGGGAAGAAACAACATGGACAACGAGGGGTGGGAGGAAAGAAGCAACACGGACAACAGGTGGATGAAAGGAAAGAAACAACACGGACAATCAAGAAGCAATACGGATAACTGAGGAGCAACATGGACAACAGGGGGGTGGGAGGGAAGAAGCAACTTGGACAATGGGGAGTGATAGGGAAAAAGCAACACAGACAAGGGTGACAGAATAAGAGGAAAAAATAAAAATAGTACTTCAGTCACAGTGCGATCAGAGAAAGGTGGACAATTGTGTTAGAGGTGACAATCGAGCTTAAACAATCAGCACTTGGTCGATGCTTCAGCTGAAAGAAGAGGAAGTGAAGCCAGCATGAGCTGGCCAACAAGAAGGCATCAAATAGGAGTGACAATGAAGCCAAAGAATGGTAAGCAATGGGCGGAATGCAAGCCTCTTCTATACAATATCTCTCTCATGCAGTGCAGGCGCTGTCGCAGGTGAGACCTAAAAACAAACGGAATAGTCATACCTTCACCAGTGTTACGTGTAGTGATGGTTTCCACCGGCAAGGTCATTTCCAGTAAGAGTCTCACTTTGCTTTGTGCTTCAAGACTGGAAGCAATGGTGGGGACACTCCAACCATTTACTGACCAGAGTAGACTGGTGCTTTAGAAAACCCTCCCTTTCCAGTTGTGTTTGTAGAAGAACATTGTAGTTTCAGAGTCAAATAACCCGTACCCTATCTGACCTGGCTGTGTGCTACGACGTCTGCATCACTTTTAAATCTGTTGCAAGGTTGTTATGACCAATGCACAAAAGCATACAATCTTAGGCCATTCTTTTGAAACAAAAGCCAAAGTATCAAGCGGAAGTCAAGAAAAGCAGAAAATAAAAAAAGCCAGTGAACAAGCATTTCCGCATATCCTCACAGATGTGGAAATGCATAGAACAGGCATCATGTTTGCTCCATCAAAATTGCACTTCAAGAAAATATCCTGTCGGGGATCAGCTAACGGATATTGAACGAGCTTACATAGCCAAGCGTACAAGTCATAGAGACTGGCTGGGGCTCGCAAGCCTAGATTTAGGCCCTAAATGGGTTACTCAGCATGCGGATTTTAACCGATTTATTTACACTCTGTTTGAAGATGAAATACATTTAGTAAAACTGGAGTCTGCTGAGCAGGCATGTTGCTTAACCAGGAGTTGTGCAAACAAACACACGAGTCAGAACTGACCTCTTGTGTACTTCTGCATGCACTTTTAGTTTTTATGACTACCTTCAATCTCATGGGGCTGAGGGAAGCACACTATTGTGAAGCTTCCAGTTAGTGTCCTTGAGCAAGAGAGCCCACATCTGCACAAAGATATGTGTGCACGCACGCATTGTGTGGCAATCTGTCAATGAATACCAGCAGATCAGTGAATGTGGGCAGATGTTCTTAAACCAGCCAATAGAGTATAGCACATCATAAGAGCCACCAACAAAGTGGTTTCTTGACACTGATAACAAGTTTGTTGCTAATTCAATAGTGCACATTATATTGACATTGTAAGGATGAAATGCAGAGTTGTCGTGCCGAAATTCAAAAATGTCGATATATTATTAAACAAAGGTCCCAGGTTCTTTAACTTGCTGAGGCATCATAACTAGCTGTGGCTATAGCTGAGGCAAAATTCATAATATGCACAACTATTTTACACTGATAAAGAACTGCTGCAAATTCATATGTTGGGCCATTAGCCACTGTGTCGCCAAAACCAAACCAATTTTCACTGATAAATGTCAGAATATTGATGAGGAGAAATAGAATACTGTTTGAAGAAATACCTCAAAGCTCCATAATAAATCTCACAAAAATGTAACCTATTTTGGTCAATGGTCTTGGTCAGAAGTGCTTGCATTTGTATCATATCACTCTTTTTGAGAAATATTTTTGCAGGCGAAATTGCCAACCATTAGCATTTGTGTGAAATGTCAAATTAGTTAAATATATTGATTTAAAGGGCAGTGGTGTAAATTTTAATATGCTTGAAATGGTAATTATTTATGTCATGAAGTTCATGACTGTTTGATGTTTTGTTTCATTGATGTTTTAAACAGGAAATAAACTATGATGACAGATTTGTTTTACTTAACATGCAGTTTTTTTGTATGAACGTTGTCCTGGTGGATACCAGGAGAGCCATGAGTGTGGTTCATGGAGCCAAACCGTTTTCAGACCCTCACCCATTTCGGGTCGCTCTGAAGGTATGCGGTGTGTGGCCGGCTCCAAACGCATGACTGATCATGCATCAGCTGCACCAGCCAGAGGGAGCCACCACCGACCACAGTGTGGTTGCTGGGCTGGGCTGCCAGAAGCCGGAGTGACTGGACCCGTTGACATGTTTGCTTGCTATGGTTGGATCTGTATAGTGCAAATAACAATGTGGTACACTGGCAAAAACTCTTGAACAAAAGTAGGTATAAGGTAACATCTTTTTATTAAGGTTTTGACGTACGAAACAATGAAAGAAAACATACACAAACTCTTCAATTCAATTTATATTTTCATTTTTCAAGATACATATATATTTAAGAGAACGGATGCTCCAAAAGGTGCGTAGAAGAAAGTGATCATAAGAAGTGCTCATGTGCAATGTGATGAAGAGGAAAGTCAAAATATTCTCATTAGACGTAATTCATTCTTTTAATGAAAGACAATGGCTACCATCTTCTTCCTGAGCCACTGTAGCCAGCCAGTTCATAAATCACGTGATTTAGTCACCAGCGTTCCTTACTGATGGACTCTATTTTCTTAATCAATAAATGTGTTTTTGAATGGGCTGGCTACACCACCAAACCCTTAAATCACCCTTACATCCTGTTACCTCTATCCACCCGAACCTTAAAATCACCCTTACCTCCCTTTACCTCTACCTATCCCCAAGCATTGAAATCATCCTTACCCCTTTAACTCTACACACCCGAACCCTAAATTTATCCTTACCTCCATTTACCTCTACCCATCCCTAAACCTTAAAGTCACTCTTACCTCCATTTACCTCTACCCACCTCAACCCTAAAATCACCCTTACCTCCCGATATCTCTACCCACCCTGAAACCTCAAATTACCCTTACCTCCATTTACCTCTACCCACTCGCACACCCGAAAATTACCATTACCTTCCTTTACCGCTACCTATCCTAACCCTAAAATCACCCTTACATCTACCCACCCGAAACCCTAAATCACCCTTACCTCCGGTTACCTCTACCCACTCTGAACCCTTAAATCACCCTTACTTTCCGTAACCTCTGCCCTCACCCAGTAGCGGCTCACACAGGTAAGAGCGGTGGGGAGGTGCAGGGGCGGGGCAGGGTGGGGGGGCGGGGCGGGGTGTGGTGGTGGAAGCCAACAGACGACAGGATGAGTGAACTCAAGTCCTTTGCAGTATTGCTGGAAGAATTCGGCCTGCCACAAACCCAGCACTGGTGCTATATACAGCTGCACCACTGTCTAGAGAGCAAACTAGTCTTGAGACCCTGGTTTTCCCCCCATACCCAATGCTCACATACCTTGATACATGGGGCCAGTTTAAGGGTGTGATAACGGGGCTGTATAACCTACTGATCCACCATCTATACTCACAGCAACAAGAGAAGCGCCTCGGAGAGGACTGGCAGACCTGTCTTCACGTGGAATACGAGGATGAGAACTGGGTGGAGATACTGGAGTCCCAGGGAAGGGGGACCCGAGAGGCCCCGATGAGGTACAGTCTTTTTAAGATTCTGCAGGGCTGGCATTGGACACCGGCTCAGCAACGTGCCAAGGGCCTTCTGCCCCTCTCCTCCTGTTGGAGGTGTAATCATGCGTCCTGTGACATGGTTCACCTTCTTATGGTGTGCCCAGCGGTCTGTCCTTTCTGGTCCGCAGTAGGGTCTACATTGGAGGAGACCCTGGACATACCTGCTCCACTAACGAGTCGGTTGCTCCTCCTGCATGACCTGGAGGACCTCCCTCAGCTAACACAGCATTCTCGCTGCTTCCTCACTACCGCTCTCACAATGGGCGAAATCTGTATACTGCATCATTGGCACTCTACAGGTCCCAACCCACAAGGAATGGCTCACTGCCATTTTCAGGAATGCCTCCTACGAGAAGGTGATCTATAACCTGATGGATAGGGCTGATGAATTCCTCCTTATTTGGACCCCCTTCCTAGGGAAAAACTGACCCACTGGGTTGCCCTCCCTGCCTTTGTTTGTCCAGCCCCCTTCCCCTTTCTCTACTCCCCTGCTCCTTCCCGCCCGCTTCCAGTCGCGGTCGGTGTAGGAGTGCCGGCCGGGCGGTGACGTGGGGCGGGGAGGGGCAGGGTGGGGGTAGCAAAGTATGGATTACGGACCTATACAGGTAAGTAAACATTTAAATCAATGAAACGAATTTCGTTGCGCGCACTGCATCGCCAAATGCGATGCAGTGCGCGCAACGAAATTCGTTTTATTGATTTAAATGTTTACTTACCTGTATAGGTCCGTAATCCATACTTTGCTACCCCCCACCCTGCCCCTCCCCCGCCCCACGTCACCGCCCGGCCGGCACTCCTACACCGACCGCGACTGCCCGCTTCCCCTCCCGGCTTTTTTATTTTTGCTTGCCTGTTATACTGGCTCCTGCCCCACCGCCCCTCTCTGTTGCTGGATTCCTATGTATCACACTTGACAATTTTATCACTCTCCTACACTTTTGATGCTTTCATTCAGCTTTGTTTTCATTGGCATTTGTGAATTCAATAAAATAATTTCAACACAAAAAAAGAAGCTAAAAGTACATGCAATATTTGTTGAATGTGCTAAATACTATATGCCCTTGGTCCAGGTGTGCTATTTATCATATGTGCAATTTACAACATGTGAAAAGTTGCACATGCTAAATAACACTAATATTAGTAGAGGTCATTGAAAACCAGTCGAGAATACCATCTAAAAATACTTCCAGTCGATAGCAGGTGGTAAAAGTTCCCGAAAGTGTAGGAAATGGAAGAAAAGGTGGCAAAGAATAGAAAAAATAATGAACAGTGCAACAATGAACAAAGACACAGTACATGCAGTGTTTGAACTGAAAAATAAATCACACACACCAGCACACAGGGCAGACATATATAAACAGCCATGTACAGATGACAAACTCACAGGTTGATTGCAGCAACTGACAATTCCACTACGCAGTACACTATCGTAGATTCAGCACTGCTAGGCCACTATATCATGCGAAGCGATATGCATACCATGCAGCATGAGGATGGATACCAGGCCACCAAGCCTTGACCTGAAAGAGCGCGTCAATGCAGAATGAGAGCCATGATGGATACATAAAGGATGGAATCCCTAAACATGAGTCAGCTTGAGATTCAGAGGACATACAGGCTTAATATGGGCACCATATAAAACGTTCTTTCATCATTACGGATACCCTTTAGCCCAACATAGGGATCCAATGTTATTCCCCCTTCCTGAAAATGCTATCAACGTTAGAAGTCTTTGCAACTTGCACCAAACAATCGACAGTAGGATTGGTGCATGGCATTTTTCATCCAACCTTCAGCAAAATACTCAAATGACTTTGATGAGAGGCAGTGGGCAGCATATACAGTTCTTTATGGGCACCCGCACAGTCAATGCCAGCAAAGCGAACTTATGAGTGGGATTTCCAGGCGTCCTAGGGTCAACTGATTGCACTCATGTGGCCTCACATAGGAACAAGTGTGCTACAACTGTAAAATGAAGCATACAACTACTGTGCAAATGGTGTGTGATCTGGTATTGTGAATGCTGAACTGCTGTGCTAGGGGTCTTGGATCAAAGCAACATTAGTCACATTATGCTTGACATCACCGTCAACATACTTGGTTTCTTGGTGAGATGCAGACAGATCACCATCAAGATTAAAATCCATTATGAATCTTGTAGTCCAATCTCAATACATGTCAAAAGTATTATTAGAGAATCGTAAGCCCCTACGGCAGCACATGCATGGATCAATGTTAATATTTGTAGCAGATACATCGGTCTGTTTTTACTCTGATGAGGTTTCTCAGACTAGTCAAATTTTTTACTTCCACATTGTACTTCCATTGCAACTCTCATGGCTCTTACCTTGGATTTCTCTGATCTCGAGACCTTCATTCATCCACATGCATGTTCTTGTTTTCTGTGGGGTCTTCAGCATGAGATGGCACGTTAGACATCATGGTGTCTTGCTACCTCCTTCACCTGGACCTCCAACTCAGGGTCTGTAAACGTATCTTACCGTGTTGGGGTCCATGATGGAAGAGGTTGGCAGTTTCTGCTTGTGATGCTTCTGCTCCTGTTTATCTTATTTTAAGGTGTTTTGCAACACAAAATGACTGCCAGCACACTAGGGGCGACTCCTCCATTAGGGCGGAGGAGCGTCGACCCATGCAGCGCGAGAAGCAGAAACATAAAATGGTATTTTTTTTAAAATACCATTTTATGTTTCTGCTTCTCACGCTGCGAGAAAGCAGAATGGTATGCCTGGTTGGAGGCGGGCGGGTGGGCGGGTCGGGGAGGAGTGGCTTGCCCAATGCTGTGGGTCCTGACTGTTTGGTCGGCCCTCTGGGGCTGACCAAACCAGTCATGCGCACTCTGCAAATGGCATCCCTACAGGCGCCCGGCTGAGCGACGTCCGCACCAATCACAACGCTGCCATTGCAGCGTTGTGATTGGCTTAGGGGAGGGGAGGGAGGATGCCTGTTTCCTGTTCCTGCCGTGCAGGAGAGCAGGAAAGCAGCAGGAAAACACAGCCGCGGGACACGGCCAGGAGAAAAGGCGGCGCGGGACCCTCACGCGACCCTCACGCGACCCTCACGCGAACCCTCACGCGACCCCCTCACCGGCGAGTCATGCGAGCCGCGACGGCAGCACACTCCCACACAGGAAGGAGTTGATATGTTCGGTGGTAATCCCGAGGTCCTTTTATGTGCTACTCTGGCAGTTTCTGCTCTCCAGGGATTCATTTTTGCACTCCATGAACTTCCTGAAAACTGGCACTTCCTGATGCTTTGCGCATGTGCTCCTTGTCGGGAGTCATATTTACCACACCAAGTATATATCACACATTCGGCATTTAACACAAATGCCAGCACAAATACCGATTCCAAGGCCACGGTAAAAATACATTATCTGTGTTATTAACCAGATTCTGTGAAATCGATACCGAATGTGGGAGTTTGGCTTTTTTACCACCAAACTTGTAATAGAGACCATCCTGTGCTTCGACCTTTACGTTTCAGTACATTTATGTAACCCATATATTAACATATATGATGGCTAGGTTTGTCCCGAAATGTACGCCTGTACCTCTCGCCAGGATGAGTTTAGGCAGTCTGATTCTCAGCTTTTACTGAGTCATGGAATAAAGTGTGCCAATCCAAATTCATGTATAATATTGCTTCACTGAGTCTCCCTCCCCTGATATTTGAATGTTCATTTCGACTCAGGAGCATTTGAGATGCTGAAGTAAACCAGCATCATAAAGAAAACTCTAAACCTTTCTAACAAATATTAGTCTTACCTAAAGGCGCGGGTGACCTATGTGCCATTTTTATTACTCTTGGCAACATTCTTAAAAAAATTAATCCTTGAATTTATTTAACTTTATTGTTGCCTTTGAGGGAATGCATACCACAAATTATATCCAGTTGTAAATGGTACAACAAGCGGTATGAACATAACCATCTACTAAACCTGTCTTAATCCTCTTACACTAACATGGTGCCAAGCTTACCTTGCTAGCGGTATATTTTTCCTAACTGAGTTGCTACTTACTTGACCAATCTGAAAGCGCTTTGGACTCTTGTCCAAGGGGCAAGAAAGTGCACAAAAATTCCCAAATACTTAACTGAAGCTAGGCTGCTAATTACAAGTGCCTATATCCCTTAATTCTATTCTACTTTCTCTGTTATACCTACATCGCACCTACAAGAGTTGAGGAATCTGTTATGTGCACAATGAGTTTCGCTTGTACAGTGCTGGGGCACTTTACGGGGTTACCAGCAGGGGTGGAGCTTGGGCAGTAAGATTGGGGGGGAGGGGGGGGGAGCTTCAGACTTTCCAACAATCATATAATATTAAAATACATTTTGCGACAAGCAGGGCGCATGAGAGGGGCTTAAGTGGGAGTGGAAAGGGAGAGGAACGTGGATTGATAGGGACCCTAACCACAATATTTTGTAAAATAAATTTTTTTGAAGAATTTCAAAACAGAGAGGGTGAGAGTGCATGAGTGTATGTAAATATTCCTGGTGAAATCAGACAGACACCGCACCATACCCGACTGAAAGCACCTGTATCCAACTATTTACCAGAAAATAAATTTATTGGGGGACGGGGGGGGCAAGAACCCCCACCCACCCACCCCCGGAGCTATGCCCCTGGTTACCAGCCCTATAGCAACAGCTATTAAACAAGTAACAAAATAATGCTTAAGGGGGATTTCCAATGTGCTCTGGAAACTCCTTATTACCTATGAAATGCAACACTCTAGTCAACTGTAATCTACACCCTATTCTTCTGGATTATGTCCCCCGGGGTGTGTAGTTATCTGTTGTGTTAGTGAAAACTAATGCTTTATGCATTTTCTTATCACTCTCTCCATTTTTACTATCATAATATTCTAGTAAAACCCCGAAAACTTTGCAAGAGCTGTTAGTCTGAACTGGTTCTGATAATATATTAAACTGTAAAACTTGAATAGGGCTTCATGATTTGTATTAGGTTCCTTAGCACCCTTTCAGAGTGCATGGTTGATGGTTGTAGTTTGGCCTACATGGGAGGTGTTGGATCAGGTGTGCAAGGTTTGGGAATGTGCTCTAAACATGATTCGAAGGACTGGTAGTTGTGTGTTAGAGCAAGGCGTTGCCCAGTATGTGAAAATAAACACATCCACCTATACTGGTACCTACATCTTTTTGACGAGTCATATTTATCATGACATTTAAACCGCTTATGAATGTCAATCAATAGGGTCTATCAAGGAGGGATCCAATAGCAATCAGTTCATAGAAAGGCACAGTTAGCCACCCTCCAGATTACAATATGTTCATTGCAGTCCCTTGGAACAGTCTTATGGAAAGGCACTCTTAAAAAGTTTGTGTTTTAGTAGTTTTCCTCATAGGAGGTAGTTGGTTTCTGCACTGAGATGGGAGTACAGTATGTTCCAGACTGTTGTACTCAGTAGTCACAAGGATCACACTCTGTGTTTCTGACAGCTGAAGGAGCAAGGTGGGATCAGCTGTGATGATGCTAAACATAGGTTTCTTGATGGGACGTTCTGTGTTGCCAGCTTTTGTAATTGCAAGTTTCTCTTACTCTAATAGGTCTTGTGAATGATGCAGAGTATTTTGCAGCTGGTTCTAGGATAAACCAAGATCCATTGATGTTCTTTCAGAGGTTTGAAATGGTCAAACATATGTAAGCTCCTGAACATCGCCTTAGCTTGATTTTCTATTCTCTATAGCCATCAAGTTCTTTGAGAGGTCTGTGTAAATTGTTTAGTCAGGAAGGGTTACCGAAGACCATAGTTTCCGACAATGGTGGATAGTTCACTTCTGATTCTTTTAAAGCTTTTGTAAAAACAAGCTGGCATGACACACAGAACCACGCCATTGTATCATCCTGAGGGAAATGCGAATGTGGAACACTTTAACAGGGTCATCAAAGGCACTATTGAATTGTCCAACTGTAATGGCATACCATGGGAGGAAGAAATGAGGAAAACAGTAGCGGCGTATAGGTTCGCAAAATGTGCTAGCACAGGTCATAGCCCTTTTGAATTGATGAGAAGGAGGTCGGTCCGCACCATGGACAACATGGGTTGGTTAAAAACCGCTAGGATGGTTGATTGGGCAGCTGATGAGGTGAAGAAGTATATGGAGCAAGGACATGAAAAGTACAAGATGAGGTACGACTCGTCTAATGGGGTAAAAAGAGTGGACCTTAAAGTAGGGGACGTAGTCAAGGTAAAAAAAGGATGGATGGTACGAAACTGGGAAAGTAGATTTTCAGAACCCTTAAAGGTGGTTAAGGTTTTGTGCAACGCCGCTCTATTAAGTGATGGCAAGGTGTGCCACGCGAAAAGATTAGCTCTGTTCAGGGGTGGTGAGAAGAAGTTGGATTACAGGCGCAAGTCGTATGACTGGGTGGATGATTTTTACTCGGATAACTCCCAGTGTGGAAGCACATGTAGTGGACCAGGTCCAAGTAATGCACCCAAAGATTTGAGAGTCCAGGATGGTGTGCGTAACTTGAGCACGGGTACCACAACTGAAGAGCACACAGTTGAGGATCAACGGGGTGATGGTGATAGAGGTGCTGATGCTAGTGCTGCCATTGATACCTTGACCCCGATAAACGTACCTCAGCCTACCGTGTCCATATACGGCAGAGTATGTGTGAAGCCTAATTTTTTGGACGATTTTTTAGTTTTGTTTAGTTTTTTTACGTCTTGGTTGCTCAATTGACTTCCTTTATATAATTTCGTTAGTTCCTGGTTTTGATTGTCTTCTATGTAATTTTCACTGTACATGTGTTGCATTTTCATGCATTGTAATGTTTTCTTAATTTAGGAAGGGGGTATGTGTTGGGTTGTTCTCATGTTCATGTGGGTGAGTATTTTATTGTGTGACTGCGCCTCGCCTACTGGAATGCACAGGCGTAGGTGCAGAATTCTGGAGGGTGGACTGTGGGGACACTCGAGCTGGGACTTGTCTGCGAGGAGGCGGTTGTACAGTTCCCCTCCTCCTGACTGTCGGTGTGAAGGGTCCTGAGATTGGACTAAAGCCTACATAAGCATCCACGTGTCCAGTTGTGATTAACGTAAGATAAATCATTTACAATAGTCCTGCTGACCCAACACAAGAGACCTTGTAAGTTTGATTTTATGTGAGGTTTGCAGGAGTAGGGGGATTTTGTTCGAATTGTAATAGTTGCATGTTGACCCCCTTAATCATGGTTTTGATCTCTGGTGCGAACGTGCATGAGAGGTTTGAATCAAAGATGACTCACAGGTTTTTTTGATTTCTGCGTAGAGGGGTTGGTGGTCTGGGTATTGAAATAATTGACATGTTGTATCTTTCTTGACCATCTCAGATTAGGCTCATCCTTTTTCTTCCTTTAGAAGCTTCATCCACTGTTGCATATTGTCTATGCAATTGGTGTTGATGTTGTGTCCCTCTGAGTTTTTCTCCAGCGAGATGCAGGTTTGGGTGCCATCAGCATACATGTGGAAGTCGACAAAGCAGCAAGTAGCAATTAAACTGAGGAGGGGAAAGAGTAGAACTTTGGGGAACCCCATATAGAGAAAAATGGGAGGAGTATTCTGAGAGGTCCATCCAAACTTGCTGTATGCAACCACAAAGGAATGAGCTGATCCACTTTAGGGTAGAGCTGGAGATTATCAACCAAACTCTCAGCCAGTGGTGCTATAGGCTACAAAACGATCCAGGAGAAGCATGGCCGCTTGCTGGCCTTCACGTGTGGCAAGGAGCTCCTATCACGTCCGCCAAGGCTTATTCCGTTCATCTTTACAGGTGGAAACTTAATTGAAGATCACGAAGCAACGTTTTATTATGAAATCTTGTTGACTAGTTACTATTCTTTGCAGGATTTTGATAGGTAAGTTACTAATCGGGTGATAATTGGCAAGTACTTGAGGGTCTACGGTAGGGCTGTACACTAATGTATAGATTTTTGATTACTTATTTGGGTCTGGACTGTCCCTGAATAAAGCAATGTGTTTAGAGTAGTCATATCAGAAGGAAGAGAGAGGCCACGTTTTAGTACAAGGAGTCACTAACATATTAAATGCTTTGGTCTTAGTGGCTAATCTGATTATCTTCCCTCTGGCATGTGGTTTAAGGAGGAGTTGAATAAATGTACTATTGTCTGGTGAGGAGTTGGGTAATGAGAGCATTGGGGGGTTATTTTGGGTAGAGATTATGCGGCAGCAGTGACATGCTATTGAACAGTGCTCCATTGAGTTGCTGCCAGCCCACCTATCAGCCATGCACCTGCAGCCATACACCAGCTGTATAGATGCAACCACACAAGCACTCACACAAGGAAATACAAGTTGATCAAAAATCTAACTTGTAGCCTATAAAGTAATCAATGAGGAGTCTGAAGCCAGTGATCAATAATTGACTGCTTCCTGTTAGGTCTGGTTTCCATTTCTATCTCAAGTAACCACACAGACTTTGGCCATCATTACGATCGAAGAAAATAAATGGCTGTATAAAAGTCATAATTAGGTACATAATGAATATCTGTAAGAGAGAGCTGCATGGCTTGTGATAGAATGCATGGCTGTGTGAGCTCCAGGCTTGCTCCTCTTTCCCTGTCCTGCATATAAGTTAACATACATTCTGTTGTCTAATTTCTAGTCACACTGTTGACCTCTGAACTCGTTTTATTTCCCTTGTTTGGGTCTATATTAGAAGTTGATGCTTAGTGTTGGCACGTTGCACATGAAGTATGAGGCATTGCCTAAATTGTTTATTTATATAGATTTTTTCATTGCTGACCAATTGTGCAGTTCACCACACGTTTAGGATCTAAATACCTGGATGTTCCCGTCTTGTGTAAATTGTCCGAATCTACCACCCTCATGCAGACCATATATCCAGTCTTGCATCGCCTTTCCGTCTCGTTGATTCTATCGTTGTGCCTCTTGGTGTAACCACTCTCTATGTGTCGCACTCTTTCCCTCAAAAATGTTACATCCACTCTATGATGGGGAAACTACCATATGTGGCATTTTACCTACAACAAAAAACAAATTAAGTCTCTTCTGTCAAAGAACGTGGTGTTGTCCTATAACCCAATAACATCTTCGTCACCTCCTTCCTAGAGCTGTCTTATAATGTCTGGTGCCCAGTTCCTGCAAGTATGCATCAAAAATGAGGCTCGTTGTTCGTTATTAACTCCTCTGTACAACCCTCTCTTCTGAAAATGTCCTCACAAAAACGTACCCCACTGGTGCCCCTAACTTCTGTTATAAATCCTACCTCTGCCCATTTGGGCTAATTAATAATCGACTGGTACCATGGCATCCCTCCCTTCCAATACTTGTATGTTGGAAGGACCACTGCTAGATCAGTCACCTTAGGGTTGTCTTCCCCCAAATGTTTAGCACTACTCCTCCATTTTTGCTGATCTCGTTTTTGAAGGCCATAGCGCTGTGTGCACTTTACTTAGGCTAACCAGTGCTAAAGTGCATGTGCTCACTACCTAAAACATGGTAACATTGTCTTACACCCGATTGGCACGTTGAGTTTACTTATAAGTCCCCAGTAAAGTGGTACTGCATGTACCCTGGGCCTGTAAATGAAATGCTATTAGTGGACCTGCAGCCACACACTTAAGTAGCCATTTCAAACATGTCTCAGGCCTCCCATTGCAGCCTGTGTGTGCAGTTTTAAACTGAAATTTCGACCTGGCAAAATAAACATTTGCCAGGCCTAAATCTTCCTTTTTAATACATTTAATTCATCCCCAGGGTAGGCCCTAAACAGCCCATGGCGGGGTACAGTGTATTTAAACTTTTATATGTCCTGGTACTTTAAACTTTTATATGTCCTGGTAGTAAAAACTCGTAAATTAGTTTTTCACTACCGCAACACCTACCTCTCTCATAGGATATCATTGGGTTACCTTATTACATTTAATAAGAGCTAACTTTCAATTGGGAGCAGGTAGGGACATGGGGTCTGATGCCCAAAGAATTGTAAATCAAAATCCTCTTTAATGGTAAAGTTGAATTTTAAATCACAATTCTGAAAATGCCGCTTTTAGAACGTTGGGATTTTCTTGTCCTAACCATTTGGTGCCTGCAACCTGTATCCTGGGTCACATTACTAGGTGTAGCTGTCAGTTGGTCTTTATGTATTGCTTCCAGACAGTGAGGCTAAGGGGGACTAGGTGTTGGCAGGATGGGTCTTCTCTTACTTGATGAGGTGGGTAGCTGTCACCTACCACACCTGCACATCACAAAGGCTCTGCCTCAGCAGACTCACAAAGGGTTTCACACCAGTCTACTGTGCCCCAAGACACTCTGGGGGAAGGACAGGGAGGCAGGCATTTCCAAACAACTCTGAGGATGAAAACCTCCAGAACCTTTTTCCTACTTCAAAGCTGTCACGAAATATAAATATTGGGCCCTCAGACCGAACTTTTCAGTACACCTCTGGACCTGTGGAAGAATCAATAGGACTGCTGTGCTGCTCTGCTGCCTTGCTTCTCTGCTGGCTGAGTGAAAAGGACTGGACCTGCATCTTGAACCCAGGACCACCAGAGTGACACTAAGGGCTAGTTGGCTGGCCTTCTGATCAGAGACTCAGGCACAGAAAAGGCTCCCACCACCTTGAACCCAGCACCTGGACTCTGCCTGCTGTGAATCTTGCCCCCTAAGTGGTGCCACCCCTGCCTTGGACCCTTGGAAGTGGCTCTGAAGATGCTCTGTCAGCCTGGCTGTGGTTTCTTGGGCAGAAACCAGCCCCACGCCCTCCACGAAGGAACTGGAGCAAGGTCACCGACGACCAACTCAACTCCGCCCTCACCCGAAACAACCACACTTCGGCATCCGACGCCAACATCGCAGCCAGAGAACTCCACACCTGGATCTCCAACTACGCAGACGAGCTCGCCCCTCTACGCAACCCCTACAAACAGCGCCCCAGGAAAGCCGCCTGGTTCACCACCGACCTCCAAGAAGCCAGACGCACCTGCAGACGCCTGGAGAAGAACTGGAGAAACACCAAGACACCCGAAAACAACGCCACCTACAAGGATGCCATGACGGACTACCACAACCAAATCAGAACCACCAAGAGGACTTTCATCCACACCAAAATCCTCGCCAACTCTACCAACTCCAAAGAACTCTTCACTGTCATCCAGGAGTTCACTAACCCCCGCAGCGAAGCCACAGACATCACCCCATCCCAAGACCTCTGCGACAAGCTCGGAACATACTTCCACCTCAAGATCAAAAACCTCTACAACAACTTCATCAACCTTCCACCTGACACCACAGCCGGCCCGCCCCCCAGACGCACCGGCCAGCCCACCATCTCCACCTGGACACCGATCACAGTTGAAGACACAACCTCAACCATGAAAGGCATCCACTCGGGCCCCCACCGACCCCTGCCCCCCACAGATCTACCACAGAGCCGCCATCACACCCGAACTACAACGCACCATCAACACCACCCTCGTAACAGGCACCTTCCCAGATGACTGGAAACGTGCAGAAGTCAGGCCCCTGCTCAAGAAGCCCACAGCTGACCCCACCGACCTCAAGAACTACCGGCCCATCTCGCTCCTCCCCTTCGTGGCCAAAGCTGCAGAGGAAACAGTCAACAATCAACTGACACGATTCATCGAAGACAATGACATCCTCGACCCATCACAATCTGGATTCCGAAGCAACCACAGCACAGAGACCGCCCTACTCGTCGCCACAGATGACATCCACACCCTCCTGGACCAAGGCCACTCTGCAGCCCTCATCCTACTGGACCTATCAGGAGCCTTTGACACCGTCTCCCACCGCACACTCGTCGCCAGACTACACGATGCCGGCATACAAGGAACAGCCCTAGACTGGATTCGATCATTCCTCACCGGAAGAAGCCAAAGAATCAGACTGCCGCCCTTCCTCTCCGATCCCACGGAAATCACCTGCGGAGTCCCACAGGGATCATCGCTGAGCCCAACCCTTTTCAACATCTACATGGCCCCCCTCGCCGCCACCGTCCAACAACACGGCGTCAACATCGTCTCCTACGCTGACGACACCCAGCTCATCCTTTCCCTCACCAAAGACCCCGCCACCACCAGACTCAACTTCCACAAAGGAATGCAGGAGATCACCATCTGGATGACCAACAGCTGCCTCAAGCTCAACGCCGAGAAGACAGAAGTCCTCATACTCGGAACCACCCCTTCAGCATGGGACAACACCTGGTGGCCGACAGCCCTCGGAAGCCCACCAACCCCCTCGGACCACGCCAAAAACCTCGGCATCGTACTCGACTCATCCCTCACCATGAACCGACAGATCAACGCCGTCACCTCCAGCTGCTTCAACACCCTCCGCATCCTCCGCAAGACCTTCAAATGGATCCTCCGGAGTCAAGGAAGACAGTCACCCACGCACTCATCTCCAGCAGACTGGACTATGGAAACGCACTATACGCCGGCATGAACAAGTCCCTACTCCGGAAACTCCAGATGATACAGAATACCGCCGCCCGACTCGTCCTTGGCATCCCCGGGCACGAACACATCAGCCAACACTTTCGAACCCTCCACTGGCTCCCCGTGGAGAAAAGAGTCACCTTCAAAGTCCTCACCCACACCTACAAGTGCCTGAACAACACCGGACCCAAATACCTCAACGACAGAATCAACTTCCACGTACCCAAAAGGAACCTACAATCTTCCAACCTCGCACTGGCTGAAACCCCACGCATCCGCAGAGCCAGAGCAGGTGGAAGATCCTTCTCTCACATTGCGGCCAAAACCTGGAACGAGCTCCCGGCAGACATCAGACTTGCACCCTCCCTGAACACCTTCAGGTAGGCCCTCAAGACCTGGCTATTCGGCTAACGGAGTTGCGAACCCCCCCCCCCTCAGCGCCTTGAGACCCTCACGGGTGAGTAGCGCGCTTAACAAAACCCTGATTGATTGATTGATTGAGCATGAGGCATCTCCTCGCAGCCTCACATTGGAATTACCACTGCATGACGCATCCCCAATGTAGGACCTCACATCGCAGCCCGCAGCTCATCTGAACTGCCACTCGTAACACACCCCAAAGCAGGGCATCGCATCACAAACCTCCATCAACAGAAACCTTGACATCAATGCAGGACTTCGCATCACAAGCCTTGTCTACGGCTCCATCAGAACCACTGTTGCGCAACACATCCTCAACGGAGTACCTCGCATCACCACCCGCAGATCATCGGAGTTGCCGCTGCACGACGCATCCTCAACATAGGATCTCGCAATGCTCTGCAACTAGGATTTAAGGTACTTTGTTCAGTATGCTTAAGTAGGTCCCTGTATCTGGCCTGTGCTCCAAAGTGGTCAGCCTGAACTTTTAGCTTTGTCCTATTCTGGCGCGACCAGAAAACCACAGTTGGCACTTTGAGCATTTAAGCACTATTTTTACTTAAATCTTTAAAACTGCATATCTCTGGTTCTACTAATTGGATTTTTGTTGTTTTGGTGTCAAATAATTTACTTTATTTTTCAAAATTGGTGCAGGATTTTTCTTGTGTTGTTTTTTCACTTTATTACTATTTGAAGTGCTGCATAAATGCTTTACACATTGCCTCTATGTTGAGCCTGACTGCTTTTGTGCCAATCTACCTGAGGGTTGAGCACGGATTAATTTGGGATTTGCTTGTGACTTCACCCTGACAGGAATGGTGATTTCTGCTTGAGTAGGGCCCCCCACCCTCTAATAGTCCTAATTGTTATGCCAAGGATCAAGTATGTCGTAAGTGTGGCATCAAGGGACATTATGCACGAGTGTGCACGTCTACGGAAAGAATGAAAATTGTGGAGAAAGTGCCTGAGGGGGTTCGAACGGTGTAAGTGAAACTAGTGGAGTAGTGGATGGAGGGGTGATAACCATGACAGAGTGTGAGATTTATGTTGATGGAAAGTCTTTTACAGTGCTTGCAGACTCAGGCTCACCTTTTACGATGATCGGGAACAAGCAGTGGGATGAAAAGTTTGCAAGAGAAGGTATAGAATTGGAGCCATCAATCCGGTCAGTTATGTCGGTTCTTGCATCAGTGTGTTGGGATATGTTGTGATGAAAGTTGAATTTAAGAGCAGAATAACCACTGGGAAAATCTATGTAGCGGAAAGAGGTGACAGTGTCCTAGGTTGTGGGGATTATTTTAAATCCTAATGATTCCAATCCGAGAGATCAAGTTATGCTGATTGACAATTCGGGTGATGGGGAATGTTTTTTCAAGGACTTTCCAGAAGTGTTCAGTGACAAACTAGGTGTACTTTATTGTTTTGAGCACTGCATAGTCCTAAAATAAAAAATGCCAAGTCTTGTGTGCATAAGGTACGCAAGGTACCTAACATGAAGATTGAGCCATTAAGAGAGGAATTGAGTAGACTTCTGGATCTGGATGTTATAGAAGAGATTGAGGCCTCTGAGTAGTTGGGGCCAGTAGTTTTAGCACCTAAGGATGGTGGCAAGACCATTAGGATGTGTGTGGACTTGTGCTGTCTCAATGAGTGGATCTGGGTAGACCGCCAGCCTCTCCCCAACATTTCTGAGTCCATTAGTGTGCTGAAGGGAGCTAAAATCATCAGTGTTTTGGATCTCTCGTCAGCCTACCATCAGGTGAAATTGCATCAGGAGTCCATGAATCTGACCTCTTTTGTGACTCCTTTGGGAGCATATCGCTTTAAGAGGATGCTATTTGGGTTGGCTTCGGCGGCGGCCTGCTTCCAAAGGTTCATGAAATTGGTGATTGGTGACCTGGCTAATGTCCTCTTTTTCCAGGATGATAGATATTTTGATTAACGGCAGTAATGGAAATGAGGATGAAGTTGTCTTAAGGAGAGTGTTGGAAAGATTGAGAGAAAAAGGACTGACTGTGAAAAGACAGAAATGCTGAATAGGGGTGACGTCCGTTACGTACCTTGGACATGTAATTTCGGGTGAGTAGATACAACCTAAAGTAGAGCTGGCGGAGAATATGATAAAGGATCCCACCTCTGGTGACAAGGAACAAGTCAGGTCACTCCTGGGACTCACTGAGTTTTGCTCCAAATTTGTGAAGGAATTTGCTAGTGTAGTGGAGCCCATTAGGCTTTTGTTGAAAAAGGGACTGCATTTTAACTGGACGAAAGAGTATAAGGAGGCTTTCACTAAAATAATATCTGAGATTGGGGGGATGCCCACCTTGTGGCATTTTGATACCAAACATAAAATGATCCTGGCCACTGATGCGAGCACTGTCACGGTTTACCTTACGTCCCGAGGAATGCTGTCTGCCTCTGTCCTGTACTGACTCTGCGTGTAGCGGGGAGTGTTCCAGACTACATTTCCCATGAGTCCATGAGCTGCTTCCTGTTTTGTTGCAAGGACTGCGGGGAGGATGTCCGGCCGGAATCCCCAAGAGTCAGCGACTTGGAAGACTCGAGGCAGATTATTCGATCCTGCCGGTCGATTGTTGCCGGAGCCGTGAGCAGTTTCTGTTTACCCGCGATCTACTGTGTCCGGAAGGGTAACGTATTTGTTTGGTAAACGTGTGGCTACACGCGTTCTTCTGGTTCTTGAATCGCGTTTGGAAGATTGCCTGCCACAGTTCTTACCCGCTCATTATCTCTCTTTTCTGGTGGCTCGTTAACGGCTTTATCGTTCCTTGTGCTACTTGAATATTGACTTCACTGACCTCAAGGAGAGGTTTCAGTCACCCGTTAAGACTCGGAGGAGTCTGGTTATCTTTTCATTGAAGTGATATATCCTTGGAATAATTGCTGAATACTTTACTTTTGTGACCTTGCCATATCATCTTCTGTACGGGTGGGAACAACCCTGCAGGTGTTACATTCGCTATTTCCTTGGAATAATTGCTGAATACTTCACTTTAGTGACCTTGCCATATCATCTTCTGTACGGATGGGAACAACCATACAGGTGTTACATTCGTTTGCCTTTTTTGATTCATTTTGAGTGTAAAGGCAAGTCCAAATTGCGGAGCTAATAGTGCCATGTTTTCTATTGCCATTTAACAGGGGAGGAACACTTTATGAAGTTTCTTTGTTTTCCCCTGTGATGCTGGGCAATAGATACCTTGGGTAGGTACTGGAAGTTCTTCTGTGTGCTATACTGGATACTAGCAAGACTTTATTGAGGGTTATTTGTTCATGATCATTTTTTATGCCTTTTGTGTATTACAGGATTATACTATTACATTTCTTATCTTTGTTCAACAAGGACGCATTTCCATTAAGCCTGCATTTATTTTCCTTTACAGGTATTAAGTACTTCTTACTTGAGTTTCCATATCTGTGGTGCTGGTTAAGGTATCTGATGTGTGTTTTTCTCTTTTAAATCTCCTTCCCCGCTGTTCCCTTCCCTTCCTTCCCTCACTTGATCAGATCAAGATTCTGTGTTGTTTATCGGCAGAATTGAGACGATCAAGAGGTGGACCCATAATTGAGCATCAAATCGACTCCGAGGTATCCACAGATGACAGAATAATCTGCCCACGTTTAATAAACTCCCGGTCGATTTGCTGTTTAAGTATGGCCACATTAGATGATGTGATAGCTGCCTTACAACTAGTACAAACGAAATTAGCTGCATCACGAGAGCAAACCGCAGCGTTACAAGAAAGGGTGGATAGACTACAGAGAAATCCCTTTGATGCAACAGGCAGCCGTTCTCATGAGGGGTTTACATGGTCAGCGAGTGGTCAGTGTCTACGTCAGCCCCTATTACCATAGAAATGCCACCTCAAATACCTATGGCGGGTCCAGAAAGGTTTAATGGAGATCCTACAAAGGTGCAGGTGTTCATGACGCAGATAGTAAGATACTATTGCATTTCTCTTGTCGTCCAAAGGTCTTTGTTACAAATCAAGCCAGAGTAGCCATTGTGATTTCCTATTTGGTTGGGGATGCTGCTCAATGGGCTGTTCCTTTGGTCAGAAAGGATGATGCGTTGTTGTATGATTGGGATGGTTTTAGGCTAGAGTTTGAGCGCATGTTTGATCGTAGAGCCTCTACGTTTACTGCTGATAGAGACCTGTTGGAGTTGAGACAAGGTAACAAGGAACTAGTGTGGTATGTCACCACTTTTCAGAGACTGGTAGCTGAAACTCGGTGGCCAGAGGAAAAACAAGCAGCTCTGTTCTATCAGGGGTTAAGAGAAGAATTGAAAGATGTTCTAGCACAGATAGATCCTCAACCCACTTCCTGTTTAGATTTGATTAACCTGACCTTACGATTGGATTACAGGATTAGTGAACGTAAGGGGGAAAAGAAGAGAGGAGATTATCCTTCTCCTCGTTATGAAAAGAGTTCTACACAAGGGGGAAGTGGTCCAATTACTCCCGAACCCAGAGAGATAGGAACGGTCAGGGCTTCTCTATCTAGTGAGGAGAAAGAATAACGAAGGAAACTAGGTCTTTGTTTGTATTGTGGCAAAAAAGGCCATTATGTGAGGAATTGTTTTTCTAAACCCAAGGGTAAATATGGGGGGGATCAAAAGACCGCTGCAGTCCTCCTTAAGGGGTCGGAAAACTGAAACGCCCTGAGTCTGTAGAAGGGAATCCCAAGGGCCATGTAGAAATCCCTTCTGTATATCAATCTGTTTGTTCATTCAGGGATCACTTCTATGTAGACATCCAGTTGTCCGATGGTTCTAGTTTTTATGAGATAAAAGCATTATTAGATTCTGGGCTTGAATCAGGACCCATACATTAGCAAACGCAAGAACTAGAAATTATAAGTATTGGGTCTCATATGGAAAGGATCGTATTCAATATTATCAAGGCACCTCAATATGGCCTTATATTGGGGCTACCTTGGCTGCAAAAACACAATCCAACCATAGATTGGAAGAAAAAGGCTGTTACTTTCGAATCAATATTTTGTTTGCGGTATTGTGCAGTTCAGATGCCTTTTCCGGTACAAGAGTTGGTTATGAAACATTCAATTGCCACTGCCGCAGAACAGGATATCGTTCTGCCTGAGTTGTATCAAGAGTATCGAGAGGTGTTTTGTGACAAGAAAGCAGAAAGGTTGCCACCACATAGGCAATATGACTGTCAGATCGATCTTATCCCAGGGGCAGTGGTGCCTTGTGGTCGCATATATGCACTTTCCGAAGCTGAGAATGAACATTTGAGGAAATATTTGGATGCGTATTTGGCTAATGGGTTTATCCGCCCGTCCAAATCACCCGCAGCCTCTCCTCTGTTTTTTATCTCCAAAGCGAATGGAGAGTTGAGGACTTGCCTTGACTTTAGAGCTCTCAACCAAGTGACAGTTAAAAACAGATATCCCTTTCCGTTGACCAGTGTACTATTGGACCAAGTAAAGAATGCAGTCATTTTCACTAAACTAGATTTGTGAGGGGCTTACCATTTGGTGAGGATGAGACAAGGCGATGAATGGAAGACCGCCTTTCGCACCAGGTATGGGCTATTTGAATACAGGGTGATGCCCTTTGGGCTATGTATTGCCCCCGCGGCATTCCAATATTTCTTTAACGAGGTATTGAGGGAGTATCTGGACATTTTCACCATAGTCTAAATCGATGACATCTTAATCTACTACTCTACCACGGAGATACACAGTGAGCATGTGAAATTGGTATTAAAGGCTCTTCAAGAGAACAACCTTTTCTGCAAACTCAGCAAATGTGAGTTTCATGTTCCCCGAGTTGAGTTTCTAGGAGTGATGTTATCCCAACAGGGGCAAGAAATGTCAGAAAGAAATATTCAAGCAGTACAAGATTGGCCTATTCCTATCACTGTCCGAGATGTACAGTGTTTCCTGGGCTTTGCCAATTTTTATCGTAGATTTATCGACCAGTTCTCTAAGGTTGTGTCACCTATAACCTGTTTACTGAAAAAGAAGACAAAATTTGGGTGGACTTAGGAAGCTCAACAGGCCTTTGAGCTTTTGAAAGCTGCATTCACCTCTGCACCTATATTGACTCATTCCAACCCTGAGAAACCTTACACTGTAGAAGCAGATGCATCTGATGTTGCTATTGGAGCCGTGTTGTCTCAAAGAAATTCTGACAATGGGCAGTTACATCCAGTAGCATATATGTCCCGAAAGCTTAATGATGCAGAGCAACATTACACAGTGGCCGAAAAAGAACTTTTGGCCATTAAGGAAGCCTTTAAAGAATGGCGTCACTATTTGATGGGAGCAAAACATACATTCACAGTATATACCGTTCACCGTAACTTACAATTCATGAAATCAGCTCGAGTATTGTCCCCTAGACAATTGCGGTGGATGATTTTCTTTGAAGAATTTCAGTTCATTCTCACTTACAGACCAGGGAAGGAAAACAGGAAAGCTGATGCATTGACTAGACAAGAAACCACGGCTTCACCCAGTGAGATTTCGATTCAAGCCATTATCAGCCCGGAAAAGGTGGTATGTTTGTTGCACACAGATCAGTTCCTAGCAAAAGTGAAGAATGAGGTGACTAGCCCTAGATGGAAAGCATGGTTAATGACTCATGTTCATTGGTGTCTGAAAAAAGGGATTCCAATGAGAGGCAATCAAATATTGGTTCCTTCTCTTGTGTTACGCAAAGAGGTGATGAAATGGTGTCATTCAACTCCTGTGGCTGGTCATAATGGGGTGGACAAAACCTTAGAAAGAGTGTTGCAGCAATTCTGGTGGCCTACAGTCCGAACGGATATCAAGGCTATGATTCAGAAATGTGAAGTTTGTGCCCAAATGAAATCAGAGCGGGGTAAGCCTTATGGCTGTTTACATCCTTTACCAACCCCCGCGAAACCATGGGAGCATATCTCTTTGGATTTTATTGTAGGGCTGCCTAAGGATCAGGGTTGCCCAGCTATATTGGTGGTTAGAGACAGTCTAACAAAACTGGGACATTTCATTGCTTGTAGTCATGCTCCTTTGTCTGGGAAGGTTGCACAATTGTTACTAACACATATTGTTCGCTTACTTGGGCTCCCACGTGTAATTGTGTCAGACAGGGGTTCCCAGTTTACAGCACAATTTTGGAAGGTGTGGTGCTCCGCTTTGAACATCTCTGCCGCTACTTCCACAAGTTTTCACCCACAAACAGACGGTCAAACAGAGAGACTAAATCAGACTCTTAAACATTACCTGCGTTGTTATGTGGATACTAACACTGAATCTTGGGTGGAATGGTTGTGGATTGCAGAGGTGGCATACAATAGGGCGCAACATAGCACGACTCGAGCCGCTCCATTTTACAGCACGTATGGATTTCATCCTAGGTTCATTCCTTTTGTACATCCCCAAACAACTGACAAACTTCCTGAGGTGCGGGAGAGGGTGAAGTTCATACAAAAAACATTGAGTGAAACAAAACAAAAGGTTGTCGGAGCTAAAGTCAGGTGTAAGAAATACGCTGATATCCATAGAAAAAAAGAGCCGAGATACAGGAAAGGAGATGTAGTATGGCTATCTACTAAGAATCTACGTTTTAGGAGGTATAGCATCTTTAATCCACGTTACATTGGTCCGTACAAGATCCTCAAGGTGGTCAACCCTGTTGCTGTAAAGTTAGCCTTACCTAAATACCTGAGAATCCACCCAGTCTTTCACGTTTCTTTGTTAAAACCTTCATTCACCCCGGTAAGGAGGTTGCCTGCTCCTATTTGGGTTGATCAGGATGTGGAGAATGAGGTGCAGAGAATTCTTGACTCCAAGTTTAGGGGGCGCAAACTTTGGAATCTAGTCTCTTGCAAAGGTTATGGCCCAGAGGAGAACTCCTGGGAACCTGCTTCTGGTGTTCATGCTCCCCGGTGTGTTCGGAGGTTTCATGTGCGTTTCCCTCGGAAGCCTGGCCCGTGACAGCGTTCCTGGGGGAGAGGATTGTACTGTCATGATTAACCGTGGGCAATGAACTCCGCTCCGCTAGCAGAGGTTGCGAAGATTTGCTAACTACGCATTACATTGAAAACACGGAATTCAAGCAAAAACTCCAACATTTAGCAGAGTTAGCTACTGCACCCACAACCCTTTGATAAAACAACTTTACCTTTACATGCTAAAAAGCATATAACAAAATTCACAAAAGTAAGCTTTGAAATATATCAGGCAATGAGAGAGGTGATGATTTTAGGGTCCCCCCTAACCTAGGGGGAGGACCAAGCAGATGCCTTGAACACAAAGAGCATATCATGCTGAACGATTCAGTGGTGGTCCCATCCTCCTAGGACCACCCCAAGCAAGTTATGGGCAAAAATACAATGCCAACAAAGGCCCAGCAAAGCATTATGGGCGAGATTCTAGAGTGCAGTGAATATTATAGTATTAGCTCTTAGCTGAGCCGGGAGAGCCGCTAGAGTCGCTGCCCCTTGAGGAATGTTTTGATATTGGATACTATAATATTCACTGCACTCTAGAATCTCGTCCCATAATGCTTTGCAGGGCCTTTGGTTGGGATTGTATTTTTGCCCATAACTGAGCTTGGGGTGGTCCTAGGAGGATGGGACCACCACCGAATCGTTCAGCATGATGTGCTCTTTGTGTTCCAGGCATCTGCTTGGTTCTCTCCCAAGGTTAGGGAGGACCCCAAAATCATCACCTCTCTCACTGCTTGCTAAATTTTCATTTTCACTTTTGTGAAATGACTATAAGCAGTGATTTACCTTACGTCCTGAGGAACGCTGTTTTTCTCTGCCCTGTACTGACTCTGCCGGTGGCAGGGAGTGTTCCGGACTACATTTCCCATGAGTCCGTGGGCTTTTTCGTTGGAAGGACTGCGGGGAGGATGTCCGGCCGGAATCCTCAAGAGTCAGCTTCTCGGAAGATTCGAGGCAGATTATTCAATCCTGCCGGTTGAGTGTTGGCGGAGACATGAGCAGTTTCTGTTTACCCGCGATCTACTGTGTCCAGAAGGGTAACGTATTTGTTTGGTGCGCGTGATGCTAAATGCATTCTTCTGGTTCTCGACTCGCTTTTGGGAGATTGCCTGCCACAGTTCTTACCCGCTCATTATCTCTCTTTTCTGGTGGCTCGTTAACGGCTTTATCGTTCTTTGTGCTAATTGGATATTGACTTCCCTGACCTCAAGGAGAGGTTTCAGTCACCCATTAAGACTCGGAAGAGTCTGGTTATCTTTTCATTGAAGTGATATATCCTTGGAATAATTGCTGAATACTTTACTTTTGTAACCTTGCCATATCATCTTCTGTCCGGGTGGGAACAACCCTGCAGATGTTACATTCGTTATTTCCTTGGAATAATTGCTGAATACTTCACTTTAGTGACCTTGCCATATCATCTTCTGTACGGATGGGAACAACCCTACAGGTGTTACATTCGTTTGCCTTTTTGTGATTCATTTTGAGTGTAAAGGCAAGTCCAAATTGCGGCGCTAATAGTGCCATGTTTTCTATTGCCATTTAACAGGGGAGGAACACTTTATGAAGTTTCTTTGTCTTCCCCTGTGACGCTGGGCAATAGATACCTTGGGTAGGAACTGGAAGTTCTTCTAAGTGCTATACTGGATACTAGCAAGACTTTATTGAGGGTTATTTGTTCATGATCATTTTTTATGCCTTTTGTGTATTACAGGATTATACTGTTACGTTTCTTATCTTTGTTCAACAAGGACGTATTTCCAATTAGCTTGCATTTATTTTCCTTTACATGTATTAAGTACTTCTTACTTGAGTTTGCATATCTGTGGTGCTGGTTAAGGTATCTGATGTGTGTTTTTCTCTTTTAGATCTCCTTCCCCGCTGTTCCCTTCCTTCCCTCACTTGATCCGATCAAGATTTTGTGTTGATATCAGCAGAATTGAGACGATCAAGAGGTGGACCCATAATTGAGCATCAAATCGACTCCGAGGTATCCGCAGATGACAAGCACCAAAGGATTGGGGGCTGTGTTATCCCAAATGGTGGAGGGAGAAGAAAAAGTAGTTGCTTTCGCTTCAAGAGCACTCAATGGTCCGGAGGGACATTATTCGTGTACTGAAAGAGAGGCATTAAACATTTATTGGGCTGTCAAACATTTTAAGTTTTATTTGTGGGGTATCCCCATTTTAGTAAGGACAGACCACAGGCCCCTAGTTCAAGTTTTTTCCTGTCGCCAGAGTGAGCTGCTCACTCCCAGACTCAAACGGTGGAATGAGGGTGCAATATCTACCTGGGTCTTCAAATAAATCAGCTAACTGCTTGTCGCGGTTGCTCTTGGAGAGTGAGGATGGTGAGTCAGGAGTAGAGGGTGTGAACTGGATCATGGAGACTACTCTCACAGAGGAAGAGTGGTCCAAGAGTTTGGAGGACGATACCTTATTTCCTACGTTAAAATCGTTTGTGGTGAGGGAGTGGCCAGAGTACAGGTCGTTAGATCTGGATTTGAGGTCGTACTGGTCAGTGAGAGATGAACTGACGCTGTCTCAAGGTAACCTGATGAGGGGTGGCAGGATGATTCCTCCTTGTGGGCTTAGGAACAAGATGGTGAATCTGCATCACGAGGGACATCTTGGAAGAAGCTTGACCAAGGCTCGTGTAAGGGAGAGATATTGGTGGCCAGGCATGGACAGAATGGTAGACAGGTGGTTAAGGAGTGTCATCTTTGTGCTGCCAATGTCAAAACACGTGTGACCAATTCTGCTCCTTTGTCTCCGGTTGCAGTACAAGATGAACCTTGGTCTAAAGTGGGTCTGGATATGATGGGTCCTTATGAATTGTTGTCATCTGGGGAGAGGTTTGTGCTTCTTTTAGTTGATTATACTTCTAAGTGGGTGGAGACTAGATGTGTGAGTTCTGCCAAGACCTGGACGGTCTTAGAATTTTTCAGGGATGTGTTTGTAAGTGAAGGTGTGCCCAAATATTTGGTTACCGAAAATGGGGTACAGTTTCTGTCACTAGAAATGTAAGAATTCTTGAAGGAACTGGGAATTGTGCATCAAAAAACAGCCTTTTATGCGCCACAGGCCAATGGTTAAGCAGAACGGATGAATAGGGTGGTGAAGGCTTGTGCTCAAAGGGCATTGGAAACCAGGGTCTTTCTTAGGAGTGTGTTGAGGGAGACGTAGTGGGCACACCTCACTACCCCTAATGCGATTTCTCAAATGTCTCCCTTTCAGGCTTTGAGGGGCAGGTTGGCTAATTCCAAACTGCATCCTGTCTGGTTGTCTGCAAGGAAGAGAGAGGTGTTAAAAGAAATGGAGAGGAGAGCCTCTCTTAGGGCTTATCAACAGAAATATAAAAAAAGATATGATAAGAATAATTCAGTCAAATATAAAAAAAATTGGAATGTAGGTGATCTAGTGATGGTGAAGAAACCAAGGTGGGAGTGGAACGGCCTAACGAGGTTCATGGGCCCTTTTGCCATTGTCTCCATAAGGAAAAATGTGGTGAAGTTGGATACTGGTAGTATGTCCAGAATTGTGAAGGATTCCAAAGGTACACTGGTGTCTGTTGACCTTGATGGTGAGATGTCGGAGGGGTGTTCCTCTAACCTGAAAAGACCCAGTTCGACGAGGTTCAGGAATATGCCCGTTCGTTTTAGTGATTATGGGGCATATTTACAAGGGCTTTATCTCCGCTTTTTTGGCTTACAAAGCCAAAAAAGCAGAGATAAAACCAGCGCCCTATTTACAAGAGGGTGCTAACATGCATAATTGCATGTTAGCACCCTTTTTCACAACGCCTCACTGTGCATCTCCAATGAGATGCAAAGTGGGCGTTACTGGGCGTACCCAAGATGGGCTACCTTGCAAATATCGCTGATGTTTACATCGCGATATTTACAAGGCAGCCCACATGATTTTAGCACACATTAGATTTTGGGGAAAAACGGCCGTTTTCGCCAAAACCTAACGTCTGCTAAAATCCTGACTTAGGCATCCCTAACAAAGGGGGTGTATTATGCTGATACGACCCTGTGGGTCGTATCAGCAAGGTTATCGCCCTTTTGCAGGGAACATTGCTGGAAAACCAGCGATGTTCCCTGCAAAAGGGCGATAACCTCGCTATCTCTGGAATCTTTATCGCCCTGGAGTAACGCGTTGTTAATAACGCGCTACCAGGGCGATAAATACCAGAGATAGCCTGCGATAATATAATTATCGCTAAGCACGGCCAGCGATAATTATCGCTGGCCGTTGTTAATATGCCCCAAAGTTCTTTAGTAATACTTCTCCACCTCTGTTAACATTCTTTTTTTTACAGAATCTACATCTCATTTGAGTGCGACTGTTCCACCTGAATATTACGTGTTGCATTCATTTTCTCTTTGCTGTTTACTTTTTATGTTTATGTTTTCAGCATTATTCATATTGCAACCCTAAGTTATTTAGCTATGTCCTTGTATTAACAATTCTTTTTATTTTTCTTTTGTGTATATTCTCTTTGTTTCAGCTGTGTTTCATTATTATGAAAGGGGGATGTGTTGTATTCCTCTAGTGTGGGTGCCCTTAAGGGCAGATAGCGCATGCCAAGAATGTTAAGGGAAACTAAGTTCTAGGGGGCAGATTTACAAGCCCCTTGCGCCACTTTTGCGTCACTTTTCCCATGTTAAAAGTGACGCAAAAGTGGCGCAAGGGGCTTGTAAATCTGGCCCTTGGTGTGGACAGTTGACTCAGAGAGAGCTGGCGTTTACCACCGTTGGTGGTGCTGTGCTTCTTACAAATAAATATCTACAAATCTTCAATCCGGTCTGTCATCTTAATAAAGTCCTAATAACATCTCTTGTATTTTTAAAATATTTGCTTTATTAATCAATTAGTCTCTTATGCTCTCATCATACAGCTCTTTGAATCTGCTTGCGGCTGCTAATGAGAGCATCACTGTTAAGTCTTTTTGACAGATTCACCTTGCAGTTGCACACATGGAAAAATGTATGTCTTTCATGACTGTGCTGATTTTTTTTTCTCCAAGATTTTCCTCCAAAGCTCTTAAGGCCTCATTGCATTCGTCATCTGAGTCTTCATCCATGTTTCATGCATCATCAGCTCCATCCATTTGTCTATCTGGGACAGGTCGTATTCTAAAAAAAATTCTTCCCTCAACCTCTAGGCTATGCTTAAACATGGCTAATTTCCTTTTAGCCATGAATACATCACCCCCACTTCCTCCATGTAAGTCTCAAATGCCTCATGCCAGTCTTCCCACAGCATAAATGATACAGCTGAACTTTGCAAAAACTTCAGTGGAGCTCCTAGCAACTGGAACAATATGCTTTACTAACTTACTCTGCAACGGAAAATATAGCTCATTACCAACACAAAACAGCAAATCTGAAATAAAGAAAATAGTCATTTCATTTCTAAACTTTATTCGATCTTTTGTATACAGATCATAAAAGTACATAAAATCGGTTACGAAACGATTAAAATATAACCAATCACAATTCTTTCATAAAAAACAAGCCCCCCTTAATCAAGATTCAGGTAAATTCCATAAAAATTAATAAACAGTAAACAGATAAACGTTTCTCATGATTCAATATTGGAGCGCATATTTCCTTTTCCTCATACATGCCCAAAGGAAAGATGCTACTGCAAAACAGATACATGTGTTCGGGAGCGATTTAAAAAAATACAGTGCAACTCGCCATTGGGTAAAATTATGTCTCTTTAAAATTGGAACAATAAAAAGCTTTCTTTCTTGGGCATACATACTACAGAAGAATATCAAGTGCAAATCATTTTGTGTCGACTTAGAGTCGCAAGGGCACATTGATAAGTCAGAATGCCTGAAACTTCTGCCTGGGTACCCCAGCATTAATGGGATCAAATTTAAACGGAATCTTGTTAGGATAAACTTGTGGTGTGAGAATGGGACCTCTGCCAGATATGAAAACTCACCCTCCTCAATTGGGGGAGTTAGATGATACATCCGCACCATCTGCGCACCAAAGTTCTTCTCTTTACGGATGTATTGGGCCCTCGCCTTGTAAGTCTCGGCCAACCTACTCTTAGAGAAGTCCCGGCATGTCATTGGGATCCTAAAGAGGTTCGACAAGCCTAAGGCGCTAAATTCCTGCTCTACATAGCTTAACCAACTGCTCCTGCTATGCTCCTGCTATGGTTCTCCAGCTTGAGGTCAGTAATAATCCCTTGATTCAGGGGGACTGTATCCCTACGCCAGATCGACAACCACAGCATAAGCGGAGCCAAACGAATTGAGGCAGTGATATATGGGACATCTGATTCGATGTGAGAAATGTAGTTAGAGTATGACTGTGGAAGGGAGATCAAGGATTTCAGGAATTTGTTTTCGGCTAGCTGTAATGATTCAATCGGAGCCATGCCCCATACGCCTGCCCCGTATGTCACAGCCGACACTGTTTTTGCCTGATAGATCTTTTTTATAGTGCCCAGGGGTCTGGCACCCAACTGCCTAGTAAATGTTGTTAATGCCACTAAGCTCCTATTCATCGTCAATGCTCTACTTTCCACCTGCTGTGTCCAGGACTGGTTTTTATCGAAGAGGACTCCTAAGTAGGAGAAAGTATTAATCACTTCGATTTTCTTTGAGTCCATATGAAACTGTGGTGCTTTATCTTTTTTCCCTGCCCCTGCAATTAAAATAAATATCTTTGTTTCATTGACCTTTAGGTCCAGCGAACTCATAAAAGACGCATATGCTGTTATCAGCCGCTGGAGCCCCACCCCAGTTCTGGAGAGGAGTACGGCATCGTCGGCATATGCCAAGATAGGGAGCCGATGGGAGTCACATATGGGGACATCCAGAGACACTCCCCCAACGCGTCCTCCACGCCATTTGTATAAATAGAAAATAAAAACGGTGCGAGGACGCAGCCTTGCCTGACCCCTCTTAAGATCTGAAAAGAGCGGGTCCTCTCCCCATTTCTCCCGTATCGGACGGATGCAGAAGCATCTGAATACAGTTGCCGAATGAAGTCAAGTAGGGGCTGATCCAATCCCATTTGTAACATAATATCCCAGAGTTTCGGGTGGGAAACGCAGTCGAACACTGCCGTTAAATCCATAAAGGCTGAATATAGTTTCCCACCCTTGACCCTCACATATTTGTCCGTAATAAGAGCGAGGTTCAGACACTGATCCACAGTGCCCTTCCCCTGTTGAAAACCATACTGGGTTAACATTAGAAAATTCCTATCATACGCCCAAGATTCAAGCCTGGACAGAAGGAGACGACCCATCAATTTAGCAGTTGTATCAATAAGGGAGATGGGTCTGTAATTTTTAGGATTTCCCTTATCTCCCTTTTTGAAAATTGGAACTATTAGGCTCGTCTTCCATGACGTGAGGGGACCCAGTGACGGCCTCCCCACAATCCAAATTACGATGCTACCGCCACCATGGCACCGCCGCAATGTGAGCCTATGGTGTAGTTCCGCAAGGTGGTCGGAAAGGGACCGCCTTGCGGAACCGTGGCGGGTGGTCTTTACGACCGCCGCGCTGCACCAACGATTCCCCTCGCCATCATAATTTGGCGGGGGGAAAACAGCAGCACGATGGCGGAAGGCCCGCCACCGACAGGCTGTCGGTGGTGGGCCTTCCACCATCGTAATGAGGCCCTAAGACATCTTTGCCTACACATACCCTGATTCCGTTTACCAGCCTCAGATTTAGTTCTATCCATTCTAAAAAATCAAGAATAATAATCTATAAAATCAGTCAAAAATTTAAGAATGTAATCACAAATTACTAAATTTTGCTAAATTAGTTTTAGGTTGTACACCCCACACCTTTTAGAGTCTTCAGCTCTCCTCGGCTCTTCTTCTTCAGCTTGGTTTTTGCTTCAGAATTTTCCTTCAAAATTCATTTATTTCATAAATCTCCTCTCTCTTTTTCTGCACCCTTTCCAAAAGAAAAACAGTTCATTTAGGGCGGCTTGTATGGGCAACGGCCTTTTGAACAAAATTCGAGAAATTCTTTTTCCCAACCATTCGTTGAAGTAGTCACCACATATGTCCATTCAGGTGCTCTGTATTTCTTATTTGGTACTTTAATTCTCTTTGTTCTTCTCACTTGCTCTTTTTCTTCTGCTTCACTCTGTTCAGATTGGCTAGATATTTCAATTACTGTCTCTGGAACTTTTGTATTCACAGAGTATTTTAATCTTTTCACTCCTTTTGGCCACTCATCTCCCTTTTTTGTTTTTTTTCCATTTTCATTGTCAATGTCACTTGCAATTGATCCAGTACTTGTACTTTCTCCCAATGAATCTCTTTTTCTCATATCTTTATTACTGTTCGCAGAGATTATTTCGTTCTCAGCAGTAACAATCACAGCATTATTTTCTTCAGTTCCAATATCTTGTGCCCACTCTACTCGACTTTCATCTTGCCTTGTAACATTTTTTAGTTCTTGTCGTTCTTCTTCAGCAACTCTTCACTTTCAAGTGGACTTGGAACTCTCCTGATGTGGCTTGCGTGTATCCAGTTTGGCAAGCTTCCACACTTAACAGTGTTGTTGTCACCAGTATCACTTAATAGGGACCATGCCAACGTGGTTCTAGGCAAGACGTCCTTACATGCTTCTTCACAAGCACCCAGTCCCCAGGACACAGATCATGTCCTTGTTCTTGCTGTGTTGTTGTTGCAACTTCTCCAAACTGGTGAGACACAGAACGTACCACATCAGCCAATCCTTTGCAATAATCCAGTACCAAATCATCAGTTATGTTCATTAGTTGATTTGCTGGGACTGTCAGCTGTCTCATAGCCCTGCCCATCACAATTTCATGTGGGGACAGTCCTGCTCTCTTGTCAGGGATACTTCTTAGACTCATCAACACCAATGGTAATGCATTAGGCCATTTCAGTGTTGTGGATGCACAAACCTTAGCCAATCTAGATTTTATTGTGCCATTCATCTGCTCAGCCACACCTGAAGCCTCAGGTCTGTAGGCACAGTGCAACTTCTGTTCGATTTGTAACGCTGCACAAATCATCCTAATTATTTCATTGTTGAAATGCGTTCCCCTATCTGATTCCAAAGAGACTGGAAAACCGAACCTAGGTATTATCTCTCTAAGAAGCAATTTAGCAACTGTTAGGTTATCATTATTTCTTGTTGGATATGCTTCGACCCAATGAGAAAACAGACAAACAATCACAAGAACATATTTTAGTCCCTGGCAAGGAGGCATCTCAATAAAATCAATCTGCATACGAGTAAATGGACCCGCAGCTTTTTCAATTCGACCCACGCTGACTACTGTTTTTCTCCCTGCATTTTGTTGTTGACATACTGCACATCTTTGACAGAGACTTTCTGCAATAACCCTGAATTTTGGGTTAAACCATGTTTGACTAAACAATCTAATCATTGCATCTCTACCTATGTGTGTTGGACCATGGTAGACCCTTGCCATCTGTGATAACAGACCATCTGGCATTACTGGTCTTCCATCTGTATAGATCCACACCTCATCCTCCGATCTGCGTGTACATCATGACTTAATCCACCCATTTTTCTCTGAGTCACTTGCTCCTCCTGTAATTCTCTCACCTCATCCCAAGTTTCAACAGATGAGAACATCAACCTGCATTCTGTTTGGCCAATTTGATCAAATTGTTGGTCCATGTTAATCAAATATGCATTTGAAGCACAAAATAGTGCAATCTCATCAGCATATTTATTGCAAAGTGTGACATATTCACAACCAGAACGATGTGCTGAACATTTCACCACCCCAATTTGTGCCGGCAATTGTAGTGCCATCAGTAGATCCTTCACATACTCTCCGTTTCTGATTGATGAACCCGAAGAGGTCAAAAATCCACGCTGGGACCACAATTGCCCAAAGTAATGGACCACTCCGAAGCCGTATTGGCTATTAGTATATATTGTTAATCTCAATTGTCTGGATAAGCAACATGCTCTAGTAAGAGGCACCAACTCAGCCACTTGTGTAGAACTCACTCCTTTCAACCATGATCCTTCAATCACATTTGCCACTGTGCAGATTGCATATGCAGCTCGCAAACTTCCTTCTGAATCTCTCAAACATGACCCGTCTACAAACAAAACATCATCAGACTCAACCAATGGAGTATCTTTAATATCAGGTCTTGGTTTAGTACACAACTCAGTCACATCAGACAATCATGATCAACTTCATCCATGACCACTTCTCAGCCTGGTGTTGGTAACAACGTGGCTGGATTCAGTGTTCTACATCTTGCTATTGTCACATTCTCAGCACTCAATATCACTTGCTCATATTTTGTTAACCGACAGCTTGTAAGGTGCTGAGTGCGTGTCCAAGTTGGCAAAATCTCAACCGAATGTGGCACATATACTCTCAAAGCATGTCCCATTACAATCGACTCACTATGCTCAAGACTCACACAAGTAGCAGCAACTGCTTTTAGACATCCTGGTAATGCTGCAGCCACTGGATCCAACGTGGCAGAAAAATATGCCACTGGCCTTCGTGCTGTTCCGTGAGTTTGTGTTAGAACTGACAGCGCGCAACCATCACATTCATTACAGAACAATTCAAACTCTTTGTCAAAATCTGGCATTCCTAATGCTGGTGCTCGACATAAACTGTCTCACAATTCCAGGAATGTTTTCATCCCTTCGACATCAAGATGTATTGGATCTGTTACATCTTTGTGTGTCAATCTTTGTAATGGCTTGGCAATCAGTGAAAAATTCATAATCCACTGCCTACAATATCCAACCATTCCCAAAAACATTCATACTTCTTTCTGTGTTTTTGGTGGATTCATTCGCATTATAGCATTGATCCAATCCTGAGAGACTTTCCGAATTCCCTTTTCAATGACATGACCTAAATAAATAACTTATTTTTTACAGAATTGTAGCTTCGCTGGTGACACTTTATGCCCACCTAGTGCCAAATGGTTCAGTAAGGCAATTGTATCTGTCACACAGTCTTCTCTTGTTTTTGATGCCACTAAAAGGTCATCGATATATTGGACGAGAATTGAGTCTTTAGGCAATACCAATTACTCTGGACATTTCTTCAATATCTGATTGAAGATTGAGGGGCTTTCTGTGTACCCTTGAGGAACTCGGCACCATGCCAAAACACGGTTTCCAAACCGGAATGCAAATAAATATTGGCTATCTGGATGTAAGGGTATTGAAAAAAATGCTTGACACAGATTGATTACTGTAAACCACTCTGCATCACATGGGATTTGATATAGGATTGTCGTGTAGTTCCTATATTGCCCATACAGGACCTGCGCGTTCGGATAACATAAACTGTGGGTTTGGTGGCAGACTGGTTCTGAGCACCCCCACCGAGAAATGTTAGCCTGTTTTCATAAGCTAGCTCACAGTGCCACTAGTGTCTCCTCTTATCGGGGAGAGATTAGTTTCTGGCAACCTCAGAACATGACAACCCTGATCCCTCAAGATCGTGGAAACAATGTACTACTTTTAGCTCAGTCACTCGTGCTCACGTATCTTGTCTCAGAGATACACAGAATAAACAGCCTTGATGTACCTAAGTGTACCTAGAATGTGAGTAGATGTAAAGCCAAGAATCCCTCTAGGAATTAGTCGAACCCCATTACCTTAAGTGTGAGAATGTAGGAGCCCTTCTTGGTCTCGAGTTGGACACCCCGCGAGGGATGTTCAGACCACTGTCAGGTGGAGCGTCTGCATGCAGAAGCCTCAGCGTCTCTGGTCAGTGTGTCGGCCTGGAAGTCTCGGTTCCCTCTGACTAACATTAGCAAGAGGTGCTATATTTATACAGAAAGTATCTAGGGCTCCTTTGTCCCTTGTTGCTTGTATTAGCCATTGTTGGATTGGAGGATGACATATGGGATGAACCGTGTACGTAGATATGGGGAGGAAGGTGGTGTAGCCCCAGCCTGGTTTCTAAGAACCCTTATGAATATTCATTCATACTGTGTGAGTCTATTGATGGAGTTATAGGACTCTATTGTTCAGGAGAAACCCTCCTTCTGCACCCAGGACTAGAACTAGGTAAAGGTTCAATCCTAAAAGGCTTGTTACAGTGTAGTGTAGGGGAGGTAATGTAGGTGAAGGGGTATGATGTTACCCGGGCCTATATTAGGGTACCTATATGAAACATAGCACCCACTCCTCTTCCGAACAGTCAACAATGATAAAAATGCTAGTGGACTCTTCTCTTTACAAGATAGTAGTGCATAGAACATTTTTTCAGTGAGTTCTGTAAAACCTTGTTCTAAAATCATTTTAAAAACAGTTTAAAAAGGTTAAAAAAAAATGTTTTATCATTTTTTGGAATGGTCACTTAAGTCACAGTCCTAATTGAGTTCGTTTATATAAGTTGAGGTTCTACAAGCGTCAAAAGGCCATGCTTTTTAGGGAGAAAGTGTCAATTTTTTAGGAAATGTTCCAAATTTAGTTAAGTTTAGAGAAAATGAAAATCCGAATTCTTTCCCAGCACACGATGAGCCAATTACAGATTAAGGGGCAGATTCCGATTCAGGCCGGAAATCTCTCCGACCGAGCCGGACCCGGAGAGATTTCCGACCGAATCGGACCCGTGCAGCCCGACCGAACGAGTACGATGCGCACGTATGCCATCGGACTCGAGTCGGTCGGACTCCCATTGAAGTCAATGGGAGCCGGTCGTACAACGCGTACGCGGGCTCCCATTGACTCAATGGGTGCGAGGCGGTCAAGGTCGCCCCCTACAGCGTGTACGCGGCGAAGCGACTCGCGCCGTACACGCACAGGTAGGGGGGAACCATGGGTCCCCCCTGTGTGCGACTCGCGTGGCTACGCGTACAGGGGGGTCCGACACGGACCCCCAAAGTACGTCTCCGACTGCTCTTTGGAGCCGGAGTGCGCGGCTCGGTCGGACTGCTCGCGGCGCGCATCGTACTCACCCGGCCGGGAACGTCTCCATTGCGCGGTGTGAGTCGAGTCCGAGTGAGTCGGTCGGTGCGGTTAGACACGGGAACGAGTCGGTCGGAGCGGTCGGGATGCCCGGACGAGTCGGTCGGCGAATTCGCATCGTACTCGCTCGCCCGGACGCGCGTACGAATCGGTCGGGAAATAGGGCTCCGAATCGAATCCGGTTAAGCCGAATCCGATTCGGAGCCCTACCGGCCGAGATCGGAATCGGCCCCTAAATGTCCTGGCTGGGAGACGCAACATCATCGCTGCTTGCTGCTGCAGGGGACGGTCCTTGTAACACCTTGCAGAGTACCTCAATGGAGCACAGATGATATTCAGTACTGCCAATAGCTGGTGTAGAGGCAGCCGGTGCTGTAGTCGATACCTGGGTGCTAGTGGTGCTAGTGGTGGAGCTAAAGCTCACCCCAGTTGTAAAAGGCACCTGCGGATTCTCGAGGAATGCAGCCATCAAGATGGGAATACGCTGGGGACATTGCCGAGCATTGGCCCTCAGGCGTTCCAGCCTGGTATTCAAGTCCGCAGGCGTGTCCATTGCAAGTGTCAGACAGAGGTCCAACACTCATTCTTCACTGCAAAACAGGCATTGAAGAACAGGTAAAATGCAGTCCATCCAGACTGGTCTAAACGATAGGAACCAAGAGGCGCTTAGTTCCCTTAGGCGAGGTGTGCCCAGATGTTGTACCATGCATTCACGGTATTTCCGCTCCACGAGCGCTTTTGCCATCTCATTGGTAATTGGGCCGTCCATTTCGTAGCAGGTAAATGACAATCAGGATTCCCGCTATTGATAGCAGGATCAGAGGTAGACCTCCAAAATGCTTCCAAATACGGAGTGTATAAAGTTCGGGATAACTCAGAGGATTGTCTGAAAGGTGCTAAGAAGTCCTGACCCTATGGTCTTAAATAGGTGTACAATACCACTCGTATCAGACATATTAAAGATACGACCCACCATTTCTGCGAAATGAATGGGGCAGTTTGTACGTATAAGTGCCTGTATCTCAGTCGAGGTCCTTGAGATTTGAAGATCAAAGGTCTCTCGAGTGGAGGTTAAGGGTACGGTTTGCTGTAAAAGCATGGCTTTCAGTCTGCTCAAAGTATCAAATTGTATAAAGGAAACATTCAATGAAGGCCATAACGGCGCCTCCCTGACTGTACTTGTTGGGGGAAACAATACTTGCATACAGCAAGTAACCCTGGAGTTCACAGTGACCAGATAGGCAATGCCCAGAAGCATACCACAGCAACCTTGATCGTTCAGCATCAAGTAACTCCCATTTGAGAGCAGCTCGAATACCGGTTTAATCACGGCAGCTGGAGTCCCTTTCATGTGGCAGGACAAGTTTGCTATCGACCCATTACACGCTCCGTGCAATTAAATGTCCCGGCACATAAGAGAACCGCTCAAAGCGCTCTTGCAGTTTGTACCACTTAGAAACACTTCTCGATCCCCACTCCGGCATCCAAATTTATATGGTAAATCCCAGGATTCCTTAATGTATGCCTTACCCATTTTTTCATATTTTCCCGCCTGCCTTTGTTCAAGGCAATATTGAAACTGAAAAGTAGTGACCGGTAGAGTTATGTGGCCATGGATTAGCCATTCAGTAGACGGAGCTTCCGCTATTGTAAATGGTAGTCGGTCCAGTTTTTCAATACGCAGCATTGTATATTTACAAAGTTGTTAATCCATTGTCTACCACAGCCAACGATTTTTCTAAGTTAATACGGTCTATTTCCCGTATTCTCTCTGCGGCCTCTTGTTGGGATATTTTCCAATTTTCATTATAGGCAGCATAAATACCGGCATATATGAAAGTTTCTGACGTTGTTTCTTGGGACCTTGTAAAAAATCCCTAAGATCCATGTCTTGTGAGAGTAAGGCTAAGTGTTGTTTCACTTCTGTTAGTGTTGAGGTTTCTAGCCAATCAAGGCACAACTTCCCAACACTGTAGGATGTCACTACCCCTGGGTGTTCTCTTTGTACATATCACAGGTCTGGCCTATGGATATTGAACCCTTCGGTGATACCCAAGAATCGTTTATGACATATGTTTGTGTCTAAGGGCCAAACCACCCATTTTTCCCAATTAGGGTCTGATCTATTGTACTGTAAAATGTCATCTACTGTTGCCCCTTCCTGTGAAGTCGAATTTTGCCACCCTCCCATCTGTGATGGTGTTGGAAATCGAGGTGTGTTCAGGTCCTTGTTCTTGGCTAATCCAAGACAGGATGTCTGTTGCACAGTTTCGTATAGAAATATCATCTGCTGTAGAATGAGGCATGCTCTAAATAGCGCTTCTGTTCCCTGGACTTGCCAGTCCCTAGAACCCCAGACTAATTTTAAGTCTATTGTGTCCCTCCATAGGTCAAAACCCTGTTCAGACAATTGGGCAATAAAGGAAGCAGAGTATATCTGTTTGGTGTTAGTCAACATAATTTTTAGTGCCGATGTCGGTGTAACCTTATAATAAAATGACGTCGGGTCAGTGGTGTTAAAACCTGAAAAATATGAAAATTTCTGTGCAAATGTTTGCGAACTACTCTTTGGTGGTGTAGGGCAATGTTCCCACTGATGGTACTCAAAAACATTTCTAGGTGAAATAGATTTGTGCAGAAAATGATGACCATAATGTTGGTAACAGTACAAAGTGTCATAGTCTGAATTACTTTCTAACATTTCAGTGTTCGGAAATGCAGCAGTTTTTTCTAAATCAGACAGCATGTTATTAACAGTTTCAGAGTCCCAATCATCAGAAAATGTACTGGAGGTAATGATATCACTTAATGAAATTTTAAATAAATGAGAAATTTTTAAAAGTTCAGTTGGTCTGAATATTTCGAAATCACCCTTGTCCCAAACTATACCATCCGGTATAGGGACCGCTGTGATGTTTACTGATAACAAGTCTCTCTGTTCACGATGAGACGATTGATGTGGTTTTAAAATCAAATTAACTTTTGGGGCTGTAGAGCTTTGCTGAAGATATCGTCCATTAATAAGCATGCTAAAAGTTATTACTAAGCCTAGCCAGAAAAGAAAAATAAAATCCCAGTAATTACCCAGAATTCTAACCAAGGTGATACCAGGTAAGTCTTTTTGAGAAAGTTCAGAAAGTCTTTAGCTTGCTGTTTGCGTGATTTTTGGGCTGGCGTCGTTTCCAGTTCACTTGGATCCAAAGAAAACATATCAAAGTTCATAAAGTAGCCAGACGCAGTTCGATCAATTGTAGGAATTGCATCGGGATTTGTTGAAATCGCATTTTGATCTCGTCGAGGCAAGTTGACGTAGACATCTGTATTTGGTCTGATTGCAACATGAGTGTTGTTCTGAGTATTATTTTGTAGATGAACTTCGGGTTCAAGGGGAACGAGTTCCATAGCATTGTTGCTCAGTCCTTCATTCCGTACAGGAGGCTCTTCAAACGTGATGAGTCTTTCTATTTGAACTTCTTGGATTGTAGCGAGAGGAGGGTTTCTGCTACTGTGGAGTCCACGAGGCCTACTGTTCAGTATCGGCCACATAGTGTGGTTTGATTAAGTCAATTGAGACAAATCTTTTCTCCTTTTTCCCGGCAAGAGGCGGCAGAAGTACAATTCTTGTTCCTTGTACTGCTAGGACCAGTACAAGCTTTCTGTAGGATGGTCCAAATTCTTTCTTGTCCGCTATTTTCTCTCTGACCAGATCCCCGACTTTAGGGATCCAGATAGGTCTTGCCGTGACTGCCTTGACTTCCCCAGTGGCGGTTTGTTTGGTGTTGACATTACTTTGTCTTGTCCTGGATTCATTTAGATCCTGTAAAACAGCCAAACGATCATAGATATAAAATGCTTTCCCATCCGCCACTTTGCCTTCACAATCAATATCAGGTACCAACATTCTCGTCCCAAATAGGACCTCGTATGGAGTGACACCCCCTAGAGAACTTCTTGGCTGATTGTTGAGTGCTCTCTGAACCCCATATAAGTCATTGACCCAACTACCGCCCTTGCCTAATACCCTAGCTGTTAAAGATTGCTTTAAGTCCCGGTTTTTCCTTTCCACAACCAAATTTCCCTCAGGATAGTACAGAGAGGAGTACCGCAATGCTACGCCCATACTTTCCATGGCCTCTTTGTAAGCCCGAGAGCTAAACGCTGGGCCACGGTCAGAATGTAACGTGCCAACTGTGTATGTCCCTATAAAGACTCGCAAATCTTTTATAACAGTTCGGGCGTCAGCCGAGAGCCGAGGCCAAACCCATAGGAATCTGGAACAAGAATCCACTGCCACCAAGATATACTTGTAAGCCCCATCAGATTGTAAAGGACCGCAGTGATCCAGATACACACATGCAAGAGGTTTGTCAGATATCAGTAGTGGTGTCTGCGCCGGGCGTTTTATGGTGGAGCCCTTCATCTGCTGGCAGATGTCACATTTCAAGACGTAATCTTTAGTTTGTTTTGCTAGACCTGGCCACCAATAGCGCTGTTTCAGTAGTGAAATTGTCGCTGTAACGCCTGTATGTGCAGAACCCAAACCCTCGTGTCCTGCAACAATGAAACCTTGCCTACGATCCATATTTGGTATTACTCTATCTCCCACTCCAGGAATCTGAGCATATGGAATGTTTTGTGCATCAAATTTGTAGGAGTACTTGAGTGGAAATTGTTTCGGTACTGCTGAGCTGCCCTTGCGTGAAGCAATGACAGCCACCATTATCTCGCCGTCTATTCTCATTTTAGAGCGAGTGATTGCAGCTACGGAAGCCGTTCGCACAGCCCCCTTTACGGCTTCATCAGCCAATGAATTCCCTTCAACGTGAACGCCATCACACTGATGACTCAGTGTGTGTATCACGTGAGCCCTTGGTAGTTCGTTTTTCATCTCCACTACCTGTTCCCATAGCATTTTATGCTTAATTGTGCCACCTTTTGCATCTTTAAACCCGTTTAGTTCCCAATGTTGTAAGTACTCATTGTACGACTGTACACAGTAAAAGGAATCACACACAATTAGTGTGGGGAATTCGTGATCCGTATTTACAAGTGCCAGTATCAGTGCTTTTAACTCTGCCAACTGAGCCGTGCAGTCTCCTAGAGATTGCGTTTTTGTGCAACTCGGATGGAACTTTCCATCCCGCATGCGACCTTTAACGATAGCACACGCTGCGCTGTATTGTTGCTTACTCCCTATGGCCGGTTGAGCAGATCCGTCAGTGTAAATAATATATTCATACTGATCTAGAGGCAAAATCTCATTTGGTAGAGGATATTCTTGTTCGTATTGCAGGAATGCTTGTGTTTTTAGACTTGGATCAAATCTGTATTCAACGTCCGTTGCAGTAAGAGAATTAGCCCATTGTATCCATCTCGGATGTAAGGCTTTTGCATTCGGAATGCTCGCCTTAGTAACAGCTTCTAAAGCTGGTACCGGGGTTACGACAATTATGCGTTTCCCCTGAGCCAGTGCTCTTTCTCTTGCTACAGCGGTCTGAACAGCTGTCAGTATTTTTTCAGTTGAAGTGAAACGCATTTCTGCGTTTGTGTACAGGTGTGATTTTTATGCGATCGGTACTGTTTCGCCTTCATTGAAGGTTAAGTAAGTGTACCTGCATTGACCCGCTATTACACGGATCACCAAGTTGTGTGCGTTTACGCGTGTCTGTAAGTGTTTGGAAGCAATCATGTCTTCTTGTAATGAACGTAGGATATTTGAATGTTCCTGTGTCCAATGTTTAACTGAAAAGTCAGGTTTTATTAAGTCGTAGAAAGGCTTTACTCTTTCTGCGTAATCCAAAATGTATGTTCTGCCGAAATTTAGGAATCCCAGTATTGATTGCAAGTTTTTGGAGCTTGGAGCAGCGCACACTTTTCTAAAAAGTTAGCTGCCAGGCTTTTCCCTTCACTTGAAAGCTCATATCCTAAAAATAGGACATTGAGGTGGGCTATTTTAGATTTCTTAAAATTAAATTTGTAGCCCTCAGAGGCGAATCCCATAATAATGGTGCTCACCCTGGTCAAGTGCCTTTTTAAGTCATCGTCCGTCAGATAAATATCATCCACATAGGACAATGCTTCTTCATCAAAATTTTGGAGTAACTCAGTTACTCTTGCTGAGAATACCCCTGGGCTGTTCTTATACCCCTGGGGGAGACGACAAAATTGTCGTTGCGACCCCAACGCTGAGAATGCGGTCAAATACCTGCTTTCAGGCGCTATATTTTGGCAGAAGAATCCATTTGAGATATCTAGTGCAGTTTTGTACTTTTTCCGCACTATGTTATTCATTAATGCGGCACTGTGTGCGTTTTGGACAGCGAATGTCTTTGTGCATGTGTTTAAATGTCTGTAATCTAAAACTAGACGATATGAGTTGTCCGGTTTTGATACTGGAAACAAAGGATTGTTCATTGGTGAGGTGCATGTTTCAATCACCCCTTGGTATTCAAGTTGATCTAAGATCTCCCTGACCTGTTTTTTAGCTTCTTGCTTTATTGGGTATTGTCTCTGTGCATTTGGTGAAACTTTTAACGGGATCACATGGTGGGTTGACCCCTCATCCCACCCTGCATGATTTTTATACAATGCTGGAGCTAGGGCTACTGCCCACTCCCGTGCATATGCATGTTTAAGGTGTATGGGAACGAGGTCGGGGAATGCTGGAAAAATTATGTTTTCCCCCTAGGGCACTCCATAACGAATGCTGGCGGCCAATCTTGTTCTGCTAATAGGATGTCATATCCAGATGACAGATTTTCCCAAAAGAGACCCTTAACTTTCCTGGGCTTGTCCCCCCTCCATTTGGAGTGTTATCTCGTGTAACTTATGTGGGACGCTCACCCTGGTGTCTGGTGTTTCCACCGTGATGTAATCATTCAAGTCCGCTGTCACCAGAAATTCCTTCAGGTTTTTGCCGCACTGTCTAGCATCGTCTGAGCCCATTCCCCGTTCAGAAGTTGCGTCCTCAGAATTCTGGGCATGTCTGATCTTTATGCCTGCAACCTTCTTTTTCTTAAATTGAGGTTTTGATTTTGGCTTGTCTTCTTTTATGGAAGTATAGTCTTGAGCGTGCTGCTTGTCTCTGGACTTTGTACGCTCTTCTTTGTGTTCTGACCGTCCTTCTCTCTCAGACGTTTTCGTTGAGCCCTGAAAGGAACAAGAGGAACGTGTATCAGTATCCTGATACCTGTCAGGTTTCCTAATATTATCCCTATTCCTGAAATTATACCTCTTTTCAGAGGGCTCCTGTGGAGGAGATCTACCTCGGGATTGAGATCTCTTTTCTGAAAAGTTTTGTTGTTTTTTATTATCCCACTTCTTTTTAGAAGAAGCGGGTGTCTGCTTGGAAGTGTCCTTTTCAGGACTGCCCATCAGTTGTGGTTTTAAAGCTTTCCCACCCAAACTGTCTCTGCCTAATTCTGCATATGCAGTTTCGATTATTTTGGGTAGTTCGTGTGGTTGGTCTAACGGACTGAACTCCCTTAGGCGTTGGCGGATTGCCACTGAAGCTGCTTCCCCTTTAATATTAGCTAGTATTATGGCTGATACCTGGTCATAGTTATTTAATAACTTCATCCCTAAGTTCAGGGCAGGCTCTGCTCCGTACTCGTTTTGTATTTGTCTTAATACATCTGGTACTACCGCTAATGAAGGAATACCATGAGTTCTGGTATATATGGCAGCAAAGACTGTACCCCAAGTGGTACAATCCTCTAACTGTGGTGCTATCCCCATGGGCAAGCAGATTGTTAGCATTCTGTGTTTTTCAAACGTGGTAGTATTTGGAAATACTGCCTCGAGCTGAGTTATTTTCTGAGCTACCAAGAATGGTATTTGTTCACGTTTCGTGGGCATTTTGCCCATTACTGCATGTAATGTTTGTGGAGTTATTTTAGTTGCTGTACCCTGAGATTGAGTTCCATTTGTTGCAACTGTTGTTGGTTGGACTGTAAAAGTCCTCATGACGTATTGCGTCAGGTTTCTGTAGATTCTAATTAAATCTTTGTGTTGTATGAGTAAGTCTGGTTGTGGCATTGTATCAATGTCAGGATGTGGTGTGTAGGCCGCTAATATTGGCCATGTTGCCCCGTCTCCTCCGAGCGGGCCTAATCTTACTCTGTGTCTTATATGGGGTAGGGCGCCTTTAAACCAGTATAGGTGTTCCTGGTACGTGAGTGGAACCTCTATGTCCTCGCAAGGACCGTATTCCACTGGTGAATCTCCTTCTGTATAGAAGTGAAATGTGTGTAATCTTGCATCTGCTTCTGGGAATGTAACCCATGAATAGAATACCTCTGTTTTGTTTGATTTGTGTGCCTCAATCACGAAAGCTACTAATCCACCCCTAGCTGATAAACCATATTCTAGTAGTTTCAGGGTGATAGTACGTCTAAATTTAGGTGCAATGAGAATTCCATCCACCTCTTCGTCTGAGAGGGACAGTGGCATTTGCAGTGGGTCTAAGACCTGGTTAGTCATTGTGTATAGAACACAAACTATCTTTCCCAGGAAACTATGATGAGGTTTTATGCACAAATTTTAGGAACAAAATGTCCTTCAAGCTTGATTAACCAACAGCCAATAAATAGGATATTTCATCTACTCAGCTGTTGTGGAGTTTTGTGCCCACCCACTCCAGATGTCTCTGGTGTTTGTGAGTAGGGGTCTCTGAGAATTAGCACGACTGAACTACTCAGATTCTACTGTTAAATAAGTACCCAACCAACGTTGGGCGCCATGTCGTGTAGTTCCTATATTGCCCATACAGGACCTGCACGTTCGGATAACATAAACTGTGGGTTTGGTGGCAGACTGGTTCTGAGCACCCCCACCGAGAAATGTTAGCCTGTTTGCATAAGCTACCTCACAGTGCCACTAGTGTCTCCTCTTATCGGGGAGAGATTAGTTTCTGGCAACCTCAGAACATGACAACCCTGATCCCTCAAGATCGTGGAAACAATGTACTACTTTTCGCTCAGTCACTCGTGCTCACTTATCTTGTCTCAGAGATACACAGAATAAACAGCCTGGGCGTTTCAATAAGGATTTATTGAACAGTTGTTATTCTCGTATAGAATATATGAGCTGCAACAACCATTAGAAAGTAGCAGAAATATATGATTAGCAGTACAGCGAATATAAAAGGATAGTACAGTTCTACCGTCTTGCAATAAGCATGAATAAATACAGGAATATAAAATGCATTGATAAAAGAAAGCGCGTACTCCTACGATGCCTATCTAGATGTACCTAAGTGTACCTAGCATGTGAGTAGGTGTAAAGCCAAGAATCCCTCTAGGAATTAGTCGAACCCCATTACCTGAAGTGTGAGAATGTAGGAGCCCTTCTTGGTCTCGAGTTGGACACCCCGCAAGGGATGTTCAGACCACTGTCAGCTGGAGCGTCTGCATGCAGGAGCCTCAGCGTCTCTGGTCAGTGTGTCGGCCTGGAAGTCTCGGTTCCCTCTGACTAACATTAGCAAGAGGTGCTATATTTATACAGAAAGTATCTAGGGCTCCTTTGTCCCTTGTTGCTTGTATTAGCCATTGTTGGATTTGAGGATGACGTATGGGATGAACCGTGTACGTAGATATGGGGAGGAAGGTGGTGTAGCCCCAGCCTGGTTTCTAAGAACCCTTATGAATATTCATTCATACTGTGTGAGTCTATTGATGGAGTTATAGGACTCTATTGTTCAGGAGAAACCCTCCTTCTGCACCCAGGACTAGAACTAGGTAAAGGTTCAATCCTAAAAGGCTCGTTACAGTGTAGTGTAGGGGAGGTGTGTAGGGGAGGTAATGTAGGTGAAGGGGTATGATGTTACCCGGGCCTATATTAGGGTACCTATATGAAACATAACAGGATCCCAGCTGGGTTTGGTACAATTGGACAACAAGGTATAACAATTTGGTTCACCTTTCTCAGGTCTTGTACGATCCTATATTTCCCATTCGGTTTGCGAATTCCCATTACAGGTGAATTGCATGGACTTCCAAGGATTTCTTTTAGTATTCCTTGTTCGATCAACATGTCAATCACAGGTGTCACTTCCGCAATCGTCTCAGGGCTCATTTTATACTGACGTGTTCTTGGAAATTCTGCATTAGGCTTTACTGTTATTTGAATTGGTGCAACTCCTTTCATTAGTCCGATATCTTTTCCTGTAAAATCCCATACATCAGTCAACACCGTCTCTCTCAATTCAACAGGTAAATCATTCGCTGTAAGCATTGGATACAACTCATTCACTTCCGTCCCTTGCCATGACATTTCAAAGATCACATCCTCATCTTTCGTATGAAATGTTATTCCATCTGAGGTACAATAAATGGAACAATTCATCTTACACAGCAAGTCCCTTCCTAACAAAATAACTGGACTTGTGTCACACACAACAAATTTGTGTAGTTCTTGAAAATTTCCAATCTGAACTTTCATTGGTCTTGTTACTGGCGTTTTGATTAATTTATTTGAGACTCCTACAACATGGATATTTTCTCCGGAGAGGGGCAAGTTTGGGATTTCCACAGTTCTCACAGTGGAACGGGGTAGCACCAGTATCCACGAGGCATTACCATTAACCTCGCCATCCACATAGGGACCTGACTGATCTACCTCTAGAGATGCGCCAAGAACGCACTCTTCCTCCCCCCTCAGGCACCTTCATTGTGATGTATCTGAATCGTTCTCTTCTGTCATCAAATATTGTGAAGCCACCTGCACATTTGAATTCATTTGACCATTATTATGAGAACCCACATTCATATTGTATCTTTGCATTTGACCATTCACATCCCGATCTGGCATAGGAGCTTGTGGTATTTGTAAGCCCTGTCCTCTGTTTGTTACCTGCATTTGTGGACTCTGTGCATCTGATTCATTTGTGCTCTATTCATCTGAGTCACATTCGTCTGCAATTGATAATCCTGATTCTGCACCTGATAATTTTGATTCTGAGTTTGCATAGGATCACTATTTCCTCCCTGTCCTGAATTATTTACCAAACTCCTACACTTGTGTCGCCAATGTCCAGATTTTCCACAATTATAACAAGGAGACCTCTTTTTCAATTCCTCTTTACTTCTGAAATTGCCTCTACCTCTCCCTTGACTGGTTGGGATCATTTGCATCACAGCATTGCCATTTGAAGCTACACCTTTCATTCCAGTAGTAGTCTGACCAATGTTCTGAAAGTCATTCGACGAATCAACACTCAAGTACCCTTCTTTCTTTGCTGCTTTCATCTGAACCAACATTAATTTTTCTTTCAGTTTCTTGTATCTCATTTCTATCTCACCCCCACAATACTTTGCATAACGAAGTATTTCGTCAACTGATTTACTCTGCCAACGAATCAAATGCTGCTGAATCATAGCACTTATTTCAGGTCTCAATCCATACACAAACCTATACACAAAGTGTCCCATATCTTTCTCTGTGATATTTTCTATACCACTGTACTGTTTAAATACTTGAAGAAGCCTCTCATAATATGCATGCACTGATTCTTTTAATTCTTGAGTAGTTCTGTCTATTTTCACCAAATCTGTTTCTTTTGGAGATATTTTCCCTTTCAAGTACGTAATGACCTGATTATTTTTTTTCATGACCTCTTCTGAAGGTGCTCCTGTTTTTGGATCTCTTGGATACTCTTTTTTCGGCCAATCTACAGCAATTTTACACTTGATCCACAAATCTACTGGAACTACAATATCAAAAAGACCTTCTAAATCAACCCACAAAACCTTTGAAACTTTCACAAATCTTTGCACTTGCCTGTACCACTCAACAGGTTTTTCTCTCAGCCTGGGGAAATCATTCGTAAATGACAATATGTCCTGTCTTGACCAAGGAACGTGCACAAAACCACCTCCTGGTACCTCTCTCATTGGATATGCTGTAATCACATCCTCTGGTACTGACTCTTTTTCTTCTTCTTTTACAGGGGCACAATGACAAAGCAGCTATTGTTGACACACTTGCTTCATCCTTCTTTTTTGCCCATCTTCCTTTCCATCTATCTAACTCTCCCCAACGTCTTAAGGTGGAAATCAACTCTATAATTTATAATCGTATCCCTGATATATTCAGATTCTTTAAATCCTTGTCTGTGAAGTCCTATCTATATGCCTTTTGCAACACTTTAGACTTCTCAATGTCAACTCCATACATCTGTGCAATTTCAGCTAACGTCTCATGCAAGCTTCTCGCTTTTCTCGTAATATTCTTACATAAGAATAACAACTCATCTTCTTGATATTTACTCAATCTTTCTGGACTAATTGTACCCGCAATCACTTCTTCCAAATCTCCTTTCAAATTACTCACATCTATGTAGACATTATTTTGACTACTACATACAGGTGCTATCTCTCTAATCCAATCATCTAATTCTTCTGGTGATGGTCCCAATGATCTCTGTACATTCTCACTCATATCACTCCTTGACCTATTAGGTGTCTGAGTTTCCTTTCTCTTTTCTACTTGCATCAATCTCTTTGGGTCAAGATGTATAATTCGTTTTGGTGTCTCATTCTTCTCTGAAACATCAATCAATTGTTCCACTTGTTCTGCAGCTATATTTACATTCGTACTACTATTTCCATTCACTATCTCTCTATTATCCACGTAAAAATGTTCATTACTCTTTCCTGGAACTGTTAAAGCATGTACTCGAGTAAGTCCTTGCTCACTATATATTGGAACTATAGGACCAATTGTCACTGGAACTGTCAAAACATCTGGATTTGTTCTCGAATTCATCCTCACTACTTCTTCTCTGTTATCATTTTGAATCTGGCTCACAACTTCAGGTGATCTATTTATTTGTTCTTCAAGCTGAATTAAAGGAGCACTTGGTGAAATGCTTGAAGCACTTGCACTCGTATTTGTATTAATCTGTTCCTCTTGATATGGTGGAGGTCTGTTCATTAATAATTCATTTAGGAAATCCTCATCAATTTCATCTGTATCCACTAAGTCTGTATTTTTCTCTTGTGGTTCTGTATTATTCTTTTTCTCTTTGGATTTTTCCCCTTCACTCGTCTCAACTTCTCTGACTGGAAACAGTTTAGTACCTTCTACAACATCTCTTCTCCACATTTTCTTACGAGCATCCAATTTTGCTTCAGTATACCTACTCACTGTATTCTTATATCTATTTTGGTGCCTGTCTCTCTCTCGCTTGTATGCTTCGTATTCCCAGTCTTCCAAAGCCCCATACTGCATTGGTCTTGGGTTTGGACTCAAACTATTCATTCAAAATCTTAAATTATCTAAAATCCTGGTATTAAAGGTATTGGTTGATCCTTGCTAAACAAAGTCTTCAACAATTTAATTATTTTCATTATTTCTACTTAGCTCTGTAAAATTCGTATTAGTAAATAAATCTACAAACTCTCTTCCGTGTTATGTTTCTCTGCTTCCAATCAAATTTATTTTATGCTGTCCAATCGCAGCGCGACTCACACCAACTAACCTATAGCACGCAGCGCTTTTGGTGACGTATACTCACCACTGACCAATGCCAGCACGGCTTTTTGTTACGTTAGTATCACTCCTTCTACTGACCCTCCCTTTACAAAGTCAGCGTCAATGTCTTTAATGTCTTTAACAAACAATTATGAACTACATAAACACAGCTTGTCTGCTCCACTAAAAGAAATACGAAAGTACTTTCATGTATTCTAAGAAATCTCGGAAAAATTCTCGGGACTTCCCCAGTTGCGCTTTCTGAAGTGACCCAAATAAATCTCCACTACCTCACTCAGTAAAGTTCCCTGTGCAGTAACTTTCAGTTCGACGACCACCTAGTACCGCATTACCAGCAGACAATGCACATAAAGCTTAGTGTATGCCACACTAAGACAGCCCGTAGACTTATCCCGGGATCTCAGGCCATCGACGGACCCCCCAATTCCATTGAGATTCAACAAACCTCAACGTACATAAAGATACGAACTTACATATATCATAGACTGTTTAAATCTGTCCTGTCTCTAAACTCGGTCTCTTCATTACCCAGTATTTTAGTCTAAACTAACCATCCTCGGCTACCAAAAACTGATGCAGCGGAAGCGTTGGGGGATTTTCTGTTAGCTAACTATCCACACCAACCACTATACCATAATCAGAAGCGTAACTCTAATGACGGGCCCATAAGTCACTGTCACACAGTTAGCAAAATCAAAGGTCCTCCGATGAATTTTTGGTAGAGCTAAAAGGGACTAAATAATGAAAGTCGGAATGCTATTTCTCCATGAGGACCTACAATGAAGAAATACGCTAAACATTTGTCATTATAAACATATCCAAATAACTCAATAACTCTGAAATAAAGATGGACTCTATTCTTTTTCTTGTTATTTCATAAAATGAATGGTAAAACACAAACACAATACATTTCGAATGTCATAATTTGGTTCATAGAATACAGTATAGATTCACAATAATCATCACAGATCATTCAAGAAACATCAGAAAATCAGGTATAGAGGGTGAGAGGAGAAGGAAAAACATCAGTGAAACAACAGCTCACTTACAGATGAAATACTAATGCACAACGTGCAATTAGTTTGAAAGGCTAACTCCACGGCCGTTAGAGTATAGCGAGGGCAGCACCATCAGCCGATGATGTGCAAAGTCTCCGAAAAGTCTCTTTAGGAGCTGTATGTATTTCTTTATTCGGATGCAAGGCAACCATAAAAGATACAGTACATCATATAATAAATAAGCACACGATTCATGCTAATACAATAAAAATTTAAACAATACGAATGAATAAAAACCAGCAGCACAGAGTCAATCAATTCTAGGTAGTCTAGATTTATAAGCGGCCCGCAAGAAACTTAACACTGCACAGAGTGTGAGAGGGTTGGGTAACAACTGTAAGTGCAGGAGGGCCGCTTTAGCATGCCTGAACTTCAAGCATTTTAACAGGGGCTGGAGAAAGCGTTTTCTGGGGAATGAAAAATATTTACACAATAGTATAAAATGTAACGTGTCCTGAGGAGATCGAAGATCGCAGCCACAGGGACCTCGATGATCTGGTGAGGGAAAGAAACCCGCCGGGGATGCTAAAATATGATGGAGCTGGTTGAATCTAAAACGCGTGATTAAAAATCTATCGTGAGCGCTAGTTAAGGCCAAAAAGTATGGTTCAATGCCCGGGACCGATTTTAACATTGCATATGCCCTAACTGAGGGTTTGCTGAGCTCAAGATTTTCACAGTTCGCAGTTAAAAATTTGTGGTGTAGGTCTTTTATGGTTTTAACGTCCACCTTACTTAAAGTGTCCATTGCAAAAACGATATCTGGCCTGCCTATAGCCTGAAAAGACTCCTTTACGTAATGTATCCAGGGTATTTTGTTACCATGCTCCAATTTCAAACAGTCCGATACAATAATGCGATTCAAATTCTTATGATTTGAAGTCCAAATCTTTATCCAGCACACTAAGGGTTTCATTGCCACTTGGTCCGCCAGGAAACCAACCCCTAGCTCTTCATGTACGGACCAAACTGGCATGCCTTGAGCTGTAGGATCTGCCAGCCAGAGAATCAGGAATCAGCACAGCATGCAGCATACCACAAACGCAGGACAGTTCACGAATCTTGTGAACAAGCCGAGGAGCATTTTCCCACAGGAATCTTTATAGCACACTACTTTCTAGCCTTAGCTAAAATGTTACTTTCTCTACTCTACAAAAATTTTCATTGGCTAAACACGATGGTGTGGCTGTCTTCTGACGATGACCTAAGTAATATTTCTAAACACTCTTTATCTAAAATTGTATGACTTCCAAAAGAGGAAGAAGGAAGAACCTAGATACATTTGTATAATAAATCTAGCAATAGTTACATACAATCCTCGCCTAGACAGGAAAGAACTATACAACTTCTTTATTCTAAGGAAGTATTAGTTACACTTTCGTCAAGAGCAGAAAGCACAGGAGCATGGCAGCACATCCCCTAACAAACATTTGCTGAGGCCTACATTTATTTTACCAAGAGAGAGAATTATTTCTAAAAAAAAACCTACACTACTTTCATGAAGAATAAAAGCCGAATCTTTGTTGTTTTATTTTCTGCAGTTAGGAAGACAGAATAACATTCAGTTAGCAATATTCACATTATTTCAGCTAAGAAAGATCAACTATCGTGCCTTGTGCACATTTCTCATGTTATACACTCTGTGTTATATTAGTAGTTTCACGTATGTTATTAAAAATAAATGCAATTGAGGGAAATTCATCGAGCAGATTTTATATTTAAAAAATCGTGCTCCATCACAAGCAACACAGAGAGCAAGAAACGGTGGGTGAATGGAGCAAGAGGAAGATAGACAGCGTAGTGGGGAGAAGTACAGAAGGGAGCCAGCTGAACAAGACACTCTGGTAGAGTGCTTAAATGCAAAGAAAAGTAGCACCTCTAAAAATGAGCAGTGGAAGGACACAAGCAATGCATCAATGCTCCAGTGGAAGGACAAACGCACGAAGAAGAAATAAGCCTACGGCAGCTGACCTATTATAAGCAAGCACTGAAGTGACAATGAAACCAACAAATGGTAAACAATGGGATTTCTCTAACCCCTGTGATAGAAAACAAAAGGTCTCAAAGAGGGACAGTGTCTACATGAGACCAAAAAATGAAGGGAAAGGCTTAGATGCAGAGAGAAGTGTAGTATGGTGAAAGGAAGAGGCATTGTGTGAAATCAAGACTACGCAGCACTGACATTCAGCAGACCCAGCATTCGGCCGTGTTGATGACAGGCTAGGAAGGGAAATTTTGTACTCTGCACTTCTTTATTAACAAATAAATTACTGAGCACAACCTGCTGACAAAATCTTTTTAAGCGTAGACTGTTCTGATTTGCTAAAGTGAACACTTGTATGAAAGTGTGTGAAATTAATGCTTGGTAAAGCACAGAATTAAAAGCACAAGAAATGGAAGTGCCACACTTTGTGCGAGTTCTGTGACACTTCCATTTTGATGGCTCTCTGACCTGTTTCAGCGATAACCCACATCGGAGATGACTATGCTCACTCATGTAAGTGAGCTGTGAAAGCCCTCAAATTGAATGATGGCAATTGATAAAACCCAACGCTGCATCTAGGTCAGTGCCTAATTTGAGTCAGTGGTTTCAGGAGATCGGCACTGGCACTTAATTGTCAACACCGGTGCCCAGAACAGTCTGCCACAAGATGGCCCTGTCTGGCTAATTTGGAGAGGACCACAGCAGCAGTTAATTATTAATTCAATCTACATTAAAAATTATTATTACTGCCACCCAAGCTGTTCTTATAGCTTTGGGGGCCTGGAATAGTCTGAAATGTCATGCTTATAGGAGTGTGATGGTTAGTTTTTGGCTTGTTACTTTCATTGGCAGCATGGCAGGGACATGTGTGGTGAAAGCTGCAGTGGCCCCCTGACGAGAGCGCTGGCACTAATTTATTTTACAAATTAAGCACTGGTCTAGCTGCAGTCTTTCGTTCATAAATGTATAATCATATTCATGCCTTAAATGCATGCAGGCTTGCAGAATTCAGTGACTGAGTTATATTGTCTCCATGATAGTTGCCAAGAAGAGAAATTAGTTGAGAATCTGTCACTGTCTTCGGTGACGAAACTGCACAGGAGTTACAGCATCTCTGCTTGCAGTTTTATTGGGAAAAAGGATCTGTTCAATGAGAAGGAACTGGCCTGAGATCATCAACTCATAACTTACTTGCCTTTAGTCAACAAATACCCAATGGATAATGAGGACTTTCCGTCACTGTTAACACCAATCAGATTTAGTTACGAGCTACAGTGTCAAACCATTCGAACATGCAGTCATCAAAATTTAGCTTCTCATATTTAAGCTGCATCCCAAGGCTACTTTTCAGGTTTGTCTCTGACTTAGAGCAAATAGGCAATTCTTGTGACTGATATTGTCATTGTTCTTAGACACAAAGGACTTATATATGACTGCAGACTCCTTGAACTGCCATTTAACTCGTATTTAGCATTAACTTCCTTGGAGTAGAGCAGTTGAAAAGCCAAGACTTACTCTTGGAGGGTGGTCAGAGTACAGCACTTAGTTCAGCTAGCACATTTATCACTCACAATAAATATATTAACCAAGCTGTGCTATCCTTAAGCAAGGAGATTATGAATGTATTTACATTCAGATAACATAATGAACAAATCTCTATATTCAGGCAAAGTTATAGTCCTGAACATCAACTACAAAAAATATTAACCTGCCATTAACATTGAGGTCAAAATACTGACTACCAAAATATTGTGAACCCTATGCTTATAATTAAAATAGTGAACATATTGCTTTCAAAGTATCGTCCTACAAAAATAAAACATCTATAGCAAAAATATAGATTAGAATATTATTGAGATTTATTAATAATATCAAAATTAACAAAAATATTGAACACCAAATTACAGTATAAACATTGATAACACAATTAAGAAAATATTTAATGTAAAAAAGTAAAAATAATTTGTAATCTAAAAAAATGTGATACATTCCTAAAATGTGTTACAAAATTAAAACTAACTTAAATTTTAATATTTTGTTTAAATTACATAAAATAAAACTGTAACTTGATCATTGAATTCATATAAAATAGACAGTTGCACATTTTAAAAATAATTTTGTAAACATCTGTTAAACTAAAACTAATATTACATATCTCCACAAATGAATTTATTTTTAAATTTTTACAAATATAAATTTGTTTAGGAATCTACTAAACTATAAAACATTTTTCAGTGCATTTTAATTTTTTATAAATTTGCATGTACACATAAACCCATACTAAGAAGTATCAAAAGGTAAATAAATATATATAAATATATTTTACAAAATAATTAATGACAAAAATAACTAAATGTAAAAACTCAAAGAACAACAAAAAATCCAAAGTAAACATGAACATATATATTACAAAATCGCTCACTAATCTTATAAAAAAATATAAAACAAGAACCTTTACATATGGATATTTCATGTAGCATTTTAACTCAAGTCCAACAAACATTGGGGAAAATGCATATATTTGGAGGATCAGATTTAGTGGCTGATTACGACTTTGGCAGTGCGGGAGTGGGACGGCACTCCACCGCCCCGCTCCCACACTGCCAAAGTGGACCGCCGCCTGCCAGATTAGGAGTTTTCTCCTAGTCTATAGGGTGGTCCGTTAGGCGTTCCCACGACGGTGCCTTTGAAAAAGGCACCACAGTGGGAATGCCAAAGCAAGATTCTGCACGGCATGGACTGTTTAGTCCATGCTGTGCAGGAACTGGGCATGCATGCACTCAGGGGGGCACACTATGTGCCCCCCTGCATGCATTATAGGGTACAGGGGCAACAGGGGGCCCCGTAGAGCCCCTTTTCTTTCCCCACATCCAGCCTTTACATGGCGTGCTCACCACCATGAAAAGGCTGGCGGTGGGGAAACTCACAATATGCTTGGCGGTGCCACAGTGGCGCTGCCAAGCATATTGCTACCCCCGACCGCCGCGCCACTGCCAGGCCACTGGCGGTTGCAGCAGTCCAACTGGCGTACTTGTAATACGGCAGTTGAAACACTGGTGTGGTGGTCCTCGACCGCCATCGCACCTCCACCACAGCTTCGGCGGGCCGATGGACCACCGAACTTGTAATCAGGCCCTTACTGCTCTAATTATAGTCCAACTAACATTTGAAGAAGTGCATGTATTTGGGGGGGGGGAAGGGGCAGACTTACAAGCCCCTTGCAACACTTTTATGCCGCTGTTGTGTCACTTTTGTGACGCAGCGGCATTGTAAACAATGGCCACGTTGCGACACATTTACAACGTGATGCATCTAGGGAGATGCGTCACGTTGTGAAGCCCTGCGCTACATTATACCTGCGTCAGGTATAATGTATGCAGGAGTGGGCGTTCCGACGCAAGAAAGCCTCGTAAAAGTGACGCAGTGAAATCTACAAGATTTCACTGCGTCACTTCTACGACGCCACTGTGTCAAAACCTTACGCCTGTTTGAAGCAGGCGTAAGGAGTGACGCAGCATAATTGGAATAGGCATTCCTGAGCATTGCTGTAGTCGCGTCGTGTGAGCGACTCGACTCCAGCAATGCGTTGCCTTTATGCCAACAGATGCGTCACACATCTGTCAATCCTTGCGCCACGGTGGGCCGCATTGCAAATGCGACGCATCCATGGTGGCGCAAGGGTTTTTTTGCGTGACGCAAATGAACTGATGCATCTCTGCTAATATGCAGAGATGCGTCAGTTCTTGTAAATCTGCCCCTTACTATTTTGATTTCTCTCCAACTAAAATTGGGGAGCTGCATCTATTTAGAGGGATTCAGATTTACTATTCTAACTCCTATCCAACTAACATTGAAGAAAGTTCCTACATTTAGGGGGGCCATATTTACTATTCTAAATCCATTACAACTAATATTGGATTAAGTGCATATATATGGGGTCAGAGGTTGTTTTTTTTTACAATGCAGACTCCAGCCCAACCAAAATTGGGGTAATTGCATATAGTTGGGGGAGGCATATTCACTAGCCCAAATCCAGAATGGGAAAATTTGGGGTAAGTACATAGGGGCAGATTTACAAGAACTGGCGCATCCCTGCATATTAGCAGGGATGCACCAGTTTAATTGCGACACCGAAAAATACCCTTGCGCCACCATGGATGCGCTGCATTTACAATGCGGCGCACCATGGCGCAAGGATAGACAGATGCGTGACGCATCTTGTCGGCGTAAGGGCAGCGCATTGCTGGAGTCGTGTCACAAGTACGACGCAACTCCAGCAATGGTTAGGAATGCCTATTCCTAACACGCTGCGTCACTCCTTGCGCCTGCTTCAAGCAGGCGCAAGGTTTTGACGCAGTGGCGTCGTAAAAGTGACTCAGTGAAATCTTGTAGATTTCACTGCGTCACTCTGCGAGGCTTTCCTGCGTGGGAACGCCCACCCTGCATACATTATACCTCACGCAGGTATAATGTAGCGCAGAGGCTTTACAACGTGACGCATCTCCCTAGATGCGTCACATTGTAAATATGTCGCAACATGGCGCATTGTTTACGACGCCGCTGCGTCACAGAAGTGACGCAACAGCGGTGTAAAGTTGTCGCAAGGGCTTGTAAATCTGCCCCATAGAATCTGGGTGGGACCAGGGGGCATATTTACTATTCCTACTCCATAACATCAACTATTGGGGTAGGTACATATACTTGATGGTGTCATAGTTAATAATAAAACAAAGGATCTCATTTTAATCATGGGCGGACCGCCACCGACAGGCCGTCAGTGTTGGCCTGCCCGACATCCAAGGCATCAGTCTGGATTACAATACTGGCAGTTGGCACGATTATGTCAGGGGGAAGACCGCTGCCTCCGACAGGCTCAAGGAGCCTGTCGGGGCGGAGAGTCGGACACTAATCCCAACAATGGAGGCGGTGCCTGCGTAGGCACCGCCGTAGGGATTAGGATGTCCCTTTCTGACTGCCTTTTCATGGCGGTTCCACAGCCATGAAAAGGCAGACAGAAACAGACTTTGTGGGCCCCATACAGGACCCCCGTGGGCCACTGCTAAGTGGCCAGGGGAGCACATGTGGTGACCCCCAAACATCCATGCACCGAGTGCCAGGCACCACATGGTGCCTGACACACGGTGCCTAAATGTTTGAAAAGTGCCTGTTTGTACTGCGGCTTGTGCTGCGGCCCTTTTCCTGGGCTGCAGAGCAAGCTGCAGTACAAAAAGGCACATTCCAACCGCCGTGCTGGCGGTACTATCCTATTCGGGCAGGTGGGACCGCCGGCTTATTTTTGGATGGACACCTGCCCGCAGTGATGGTGGTCTGATGCTCATCTGACCGCCATCGTACTGAGGGCCTAAATTTCCAAAAGCAATAACATATTTCCAAACTTTACTTTCAACATACTAAATCCAATCCTAAACATATTGTTAATTTTTAACTCATTTTAAAATATTACCCTTTTATTTAAAATGTGTATTAAATAATATTGTGAACATGTTTCATACACCGTTAGTATATTTTACATGTTTAAAAAAATTCAAAAAGTTAATTAAACTAATTAAAAAAATATAAATGTTCTTAAAATTAACAACAGAAAATTTGTATTTCCTATTATCAAATGTATTTAAAACTATTTTATCAGAAAAGCCTACTTATTTTTTTTATGCTTATTTTTTTCTTAAAACACTACCTGCAATAAAACACAGAAACCCATACATCAAACAATATTTAGAAATGAATGCAAAAATTACATTTATCAATAAAACATAGTAGTTAAAAAACATTCAAAATTAAACTTAAACTTAAAAAACACTATCCCACTTAAACTCAAGAACCTCAAAAAATTAAATCTTATAATACATTTTATATTATTAATAACTATATTAGCAACAAAAAGTTGAATTAAACAGTATACAAAAAATATTAAACTCTGTGATACTTTTGTAATCAATATTTTAAACGTATATATTATTCTAAACAAAGATATATGTACTCTCGGTATTCCCTGCTTCAATATGTTTGTATGTTTGTAGTTAACACATTTTGACCTAGATATTAACAGCTAATGATATTGTTGCGTCATTATTCAATCTCTGCACCCTCAGACAAGTATCACAGATACTAGAAAACTCAATCACCGACTTATCCAAGCCTGTATGCAGTTACTTCAGAGATACAATTAATACGTCTATGAAAGATAGGCTACAGCCAAGCATACCAGAGAGTGTTGTTACTTGCAGGTACGCTATTTGATACATTACATGTGTTGTATTCCGGAGAAAGTGCAAATGCCCCTAGCAGTGTGGCATTTTGGGATTTCACTGCTCCAAAGTTGATGACTGATTCCTTCAGCCAGTTTGGGATTTCATGGGATGGCCAAATCAGGAGAGAGGCACATGGGCGATCCTGCCACATTCACGCCTCTTGGGCAGTAGGAGTAACAGTGATGGTAGCAGGAGGAAGGAAGCATGCACATGTGAGTCTTGCAGCTCACAATGAAGTTGATAGTGGGTCCTGGTGTGGCAATGGGAATGAAGGCAAACAGGACCTCAACTTTTCATCAACGCCATCCATGGAGCTCATGTCCATGGTGGTTGTAGGAAATCCACCTTTTCTGAGTGGTCACCCCAGATTTTTTGCCTTTTGCTGGGTCTTCTATTTTTCTGGCTTTAGAACTCTGTGCACTGTACCCTTGCTAAACAGTAGTGAAGTCCCTGTGCTCCTCCTTTAAATATGGGAGAATTTGCATCCTCTAAGAACCTATTATATGGTGCAAAATGCACACAGGGCCTTGAAGTTAAATGCTAATAGTGAACTGCAGCACCTTATTTGCCATTCACCATAGTGGCAGTGCATACATAGCTTGAGGGCTACCACTGTAGCAGTGTAAACACTGCAATTAGCCCTGTCAAAATAAACCCTTTTACCTGGTTGAAACCTCCCCTTTTAAATATTATTAAGTCACCCCTATGTAGGCCTTGAAAGTAGGACATGTAAAAATGTAGTGTTAACATGTCCTCACAGCACTTTTTCACTGTGGCAGGATAGTTGTCCCATGTAGAAAATCAGAGTACAGATTAAAATACTAATACTATATCTTGGAAATGAGACCAGCTAAAAAAATAATTAAACCACTATTTTTAATAGTTATTAAAACTCCAATTCAATGGTGAAGTGAGATTTTAAATAAATATTAGGGAAAAGTAGCTTCTGTAATGTACCTTACTCATCAAGTTAGATTTCAATATGACAGGACAGTTTTTGGATGTAGAGTTTAAAGATACCAGATATCGCTCTGAGACAATAATCGCTTGCAAATACAAAGCAGGATGTGCATAACAGTTATGGTAGATTTGCACTGTACAGGTGTAAGGAGCACTGTTTGTTATGCTGTGTATGTAAAGTACCTTCATGACATGGAGAACATAAGGTGTCCTCATCTGCATCTACCAGTCTTGTAGAATATTCAGTGCCAACGCCTTGTCAATTTGTCTTATGTATCTAAGAAATTCAACGAAGAAATTTAAAAAAAAAAGGAAAGTTACTTTTCAGAAGTTACCTTTTCCTTGCATAAAGTTCCTGGAGGCTAATTTGCACTTGGAAGGGGAGAAAACAGGATGTCAAGACAATTCTTGTGGATCCACTGTCTGGGTACGGAAGGAGTTTCCTTTTGCCCTTGTAGTGTGGTTTGTGGCCTCATTGCTTGCATTGCTAAGTTAGCTTAGGCTTGGCTGCCATGATGCCTTTTTGCACACGTTACTTTGTGACTTTGTTTTCCAGACTCTGCTTGTGTCCGGCTATATTAGAACTGTCTGCCTTTTTGCCTTTCACCTTTTCTCCTGTTCCCTGTGGGTTGCGTCTGCACAACATGTACAAGGTCGAAAAACAACGTCCCTTGTTCTTGCTGATCTGGTCAGCCCCTCGCACTTAGCATCTAGATATTGAGGTATGGGGGTCCGCCTGACAAAGCCCAGAGGTCTTCTATTTTTATAATAAACTAGTTATTAGCACAGGGAGGGTGGTAAGGCCATTTAGTCCTATATCCACTGTCTTTATAAAATGCTGTCCCCGTTTGTATTCTATGGAATTGTAACCATGCTTATTATTTTATCATTATGCATTATGCTGATAGTACTGGCACGTGTACTGTATCTTAGAGCACGATAGTTGAAATAAACATTTTAAACTATACAGTGCCTCTTATTACGCAAGTTGTGGACAAGTATGAGTGAGTTATGAAAGAGTGTTCTTGCTCCCGCGAGTCCTGAGAGAGACCGTGTTCTGGGTTGTCTAATCATTGGTAGCTGCGCTGCGAATGAAACGCTAAAGCTAGTCGGATTGGGATTGTGGGTACTAAGGGGCATGGTTGGCTCACCACTATACTCTGAGGTCCTATTATCCTGTGCATAGCTCTGTGTATGTGCAGAATCCCTACAACATGGTGCCACCAACGTGGTGGGCTGCTTATCTGCGAGACGCTTGAGTAGTGCTTGTGCTTGTCCACGACACCCTTCGCATACGTTTCCGGAAACGTGTGTGAGGGTGATAGCTCCTATATTGATTTTGTTATAGGTTCTTTCAAGCTTGAAGTTATTAAAAGGTGCTTATGTTAACCCTATATTGTGCTGCCTCGTACTAGGTTGTCGAACATTCTTAGCCCTAATGGCTGTCGCCATTGCGGCACATAGTCGTGCACCGCTCCGAGCTCATTTGACAGCGTATGGAGTGCCTGACACGGGTGTCGATCTGATCTTTGTGGTACAAGCGGATCCTGCTTACCACTTTGAGGTGTTTTACTCTTGGGTCACTTTCCCGGCGGTGGATGGGACTGATAATCTGTTCCACGAATATACAGCCACCGCTCTTCCAAATCTTTATAGACCTTATCGGACTCTTGAAGTACCGCTCACGGCATGGCAACACCGTCTTTGGTTTAATGGTGCCCTCCCACAACCGGTTACCCCGATTCGTTTAGGCCCCTTATCGATTGAAGGGGCCACTTGGCCAGTCTTGGCCGGGTATACCCCACATCCGCGTTATATGACGCTTGCGGTTGCTGAACTGCGTGAATTGCATACGTCTTTGATACGTGTGCACAGAGCTTTGGTACAATATGTTACTGGCAACATCCAGGGGGTCCCTCCTGGAGTTGCAGCGCATCCAGCTGGACCGGGCGTTGTAACCATAAGTCCCGTCATGGTTAATTCGGTGATGGGCAAGCGCCCACAAAATAAGGATGATTTACCTTATTGGCTTGCAGAGAAATTTGACCAGCTGGAGGCTGTTTCTCCTAATACATCTCCTGTGGAAAAACACAGGATTTTGACGATTAGTTTGCCAAAAGATTTAATTCCCGAGTTGGCAGATTGCAACAACTGGGGTAAGGTATTCGCAGCAGTATATGCGAAGTGTTTCGGCACTCCTTCCATGATAGTTCTCCCCTCTGTAATTAAACGAGTGCAGGATGAACATGGCCCTGAGGCGGCTGTGGAATTGGGGATGAGACTGGTGGGAGTGTTCGATGTAGTGGCTGACCTAATCCTTGCTAACGTCAAGGGTGATGCAGTTAACTTTCAAGTAGCTAATGCTTTGGCTTTGATCCCAGAACCGGACAAGCCACGCAAATTACCGAAAATTATTGCACAGGCTTATAAAACCATTGGCCGCAATAGCCTGGGAGTTAAGCCTTTTGCTAAAACGCAAACTCAATCACAACCACAACAAAAAACTCAATCTGAGAAGGATGAGAAACTGTTCTTCACTAAGAAGAGCTGGAGGTTGAAGAAACAGGGTAAGCAACAGAAAAAGCTAGGGTCGCGTACTGCATCCCCGGTTTCCGTATCTTCTGAACGCACTTATGATTTGCGCGACCGAGCGAGGATTAAATCTCCAGAGAGATTTCAGGTCCCTGATCCGCGTTCTCCTCGTTCTTCACAGGCACCATCGACCTCCCAGACTGGTGAAGGAGATCGCCAGGATAGAGGCTGGGGTCGTGAGGCTCCACAGGGACGAGACCAACCTCGACAACCAGTCCGAGGAAAACCAGAGGAATTTCAACATCCTCGCCCACAGTTTCAGAAGAAAAAAGTTGCAGCTGTAACAGAGAGGTATGCCACAGATGGTGAGAACGAGACTCCTGAATTGGACGTGGGCAGTAACGCTGCTAGACAGCGCCGCGGAAGTTACCATAGTGCGGGAGGCACTGCGTCCTCATGTGGAGGCGACAGCAACTGAAACATTCATTACTGTCGAGACAGCTGACACCGAGTGGCACCCCTGACAGACTATTTAATATTGTCATTCAAATTGAAGGTGACATTGAGCGTGTTATTAAAGGGATTTTTGGGAGAATCTGACCTCTTCATATGACATTTTGTTAGCAGAGGCGGATTGGCCGCCCCCATTCGTACTTGCTGCTCGTAGAGGGAGGAGGTCATCCTTCCGAGCTTTTCTCGTCATGTCCCCAAGGACAAGCGGAGGCTCTCGCAGCTGAATGGGCTGGGGCCCTAGCTCCGGCGTTATACCGTAATCACGTGGGCTGGGATGAGGATTCTCCATCCCATGATATACCATTGCGGTCGCTGCCACAGCCACAACCCCAATATCCCATCCGGCGGGAAGCTAAAGGTCCCGTTTCCGATATTCTGACACAGTTGGAATATCAAGGAGTGATTGAAACATGCGTATCACCAATGAATAATCCCCTTTTTGCGGTTTCTAAACCCGATGGGTCGTACCGCCTAGTTTTGGATTACCGACATTTGAACTCTCATTGTCGGACCTTTGCGGTACAAAATACACACAGTTCTGCGCTTGTAGACAGTCTTGTTCGTAAAAAATATAAAACGACACTTGACCTGTCCAATGGATTTTACACGCACAACTTGTCCCCGGAGTGCAGCCAATGGAGCGCTTTCACTTCCGGTGGAAAAATGTCAAATTTCGGCGTTTGCCCATGGGCTACACGAACAGCCCGGGTGTCTTCGCCGCCCGTGTTGTCTCTTTGTTGGACAGCATAGACCCTGATGCATGTTCGTACATCGACGATATCTATCTGACAGACGAGGAATTATGGCCGCATCTTGCCCGTGTAGACCGCATTATTCTTGAATTTGCGGTCTTAGGATACAAATTTAATTTTGCCAAATCTCACATTGCTGAATTTACCGTTTTGTTTTTGGGCTATGAGCTCAACAATGAAGGTAAGGGCTTAGCACCACATTTCTTGGAGAAGTGCGCACTTTTGCGTCCTCCATCCACACTGAAGAAACTTCAGTCATTACTGGGTTTTCTAAACTTCGGGCGTACTTACATTCCCGAATATGCCCAGTGTATCAAGCCTCTTTATGCCTTGATACAACCTACCTTTTCGAAGTCATGCTGGCTTCCTGAGCATTCCTCTATACTGCAATCTTTGCAGTCTGATCTACTTGAATCTAAATTCTTGTTGACACGTGATAACCACACAAACCTGATGATTAGAATTGTACCAGGGGCAGTGGGTTTCACGTACTTAACCTTTAACGAAGGTGACACAGTACCGATTGCATACAAGTCACATCTATACACTTCAGCGGAGTTGCGCTTTTCCTCTGTGGAGAAAGTTTTGACTGCAGTGCAAATGGCGATTCTAAAGGAACGCGCACTGGCACAGGGAAAACGCATTTTGGTGGTAACACCATATCCTGCCCTTGAGGCAGTGACGAAGGCAAGTGTACCGAACTCTAAGGCTTTGCACCCCCATTGGATACAGTGGGCTACATCTCTGACATCCTCGGATGTCACTTTTATCTTTGATTCCTCACTTCAGACACAGGAGTTCTTACAGTATGAATTTGTTCATCCTCCTCCTCTGTCTTTGCTACCGCTTGAGGAGTACGAATGTATTATTTACACCGATGGTTCGGCACAACCGGCCACGGGTTCCAAGCATGCTTATTCCGCAGCGTGTGCTATTGTTTCAGGTACTATGGTGAACGGAGAGTTCAAATCGACTGTAGTGCACACACAGGCACTAGGAGACAGTACTGCACAATTGGCCGAGCTGCGTGCTTTGGTGCTCGCTCTTGAGTTTGCAAATCCAGACGTGACGACTCTTATTGTATGCGATTCTTACTACTGTGTTCAATCTTTCAATGACAACCTATTCTTTTGGTCGCAAAACGACTATAGAGACGCTAAAGGTAGCACAATTAAGCAAAAAACGCTTTGGGTTCGAGTGGCAGATCTTAAACAACGTTTGCCTCTCACACAGGTGATTCACACCCTTGGCCACCAGCGTGTGGGCGCACACGCTGTCGGTAACAGTTTGGCAGATGAAGCTGCCAAATCAGCAGTAGCCACGTGCACAGTAGCAGCAGTTACAAGATCCATGACTAAAATAGATAATGATATTTTGGCAGCTATTGCTGCAACAAAGGAAGGTGCTAATTACCCAAGGGGTTTCCCTTCCAAGTACTCTTATCACTTAAGTCCTGAACAGGTTCCATACGTACGAATTCCAGACGTTGGTGATCGGCTGATTCCCAACGCGGACCGCAGACCTTCCTTGATAACAGCCGCACACAAGGCTTGGCTCGGCCCATGCTGGCGTATCTGCGACTGTTTCCATCTTGCAGCAGCGTTACTGGTGGCGTGGTTTATATAAACAGACCCGAACTTATGTGCTTTCTTGTGACGTTTGTCAGCAAATTAAGCCTTCCACAGTTACACGACCACCACAAACACAACTCTGCATTTCTAACAAACCTTTTGGGTGTGTTTACCTGGATCACTGCGGTCCATTTTCGTCTGACACTGCATATAAATACATCTTAGTTGCAGTAGACTCGTGCACACGTTTCATCTGGGTCTGGCCACAACGGAGTGCTGACGCTCGAAATGTCATCAGGGATTTGCGTGTCTTTGTGGGAATTTTTGCCTGCGGCACCTTCCATTCTGACCAAGGTCCAGCGTTCGCCTCTAAGGCCTACAAGGACGCAATGGGGTCACTGGGGGTGCGGGTGCAATTTTCGTCTCCATATAGACCTGAGGGTAATTCAATTGTGGAGCGAATGAACCATGACTTAAAGCAATCCTTGACAGCTAGAGTCTTAGGTACTGGCAGGAACTGGCTGGCCCACTTGTATAGAGTCCAACGTGCACTTAATAATCTCCCTAGAAGATCTCTGGGTGGGTGGACCCCATACGAAATGCTCTTTGGCATACAAATGTTTGTGCCAGACCTTGATGGTCTAGACATGGCGGCGAGTGCCGCAATCTTTGACGTAGATAATCATTCTACTATGTTACAGGACTTACAAGGAGCCTGTGACAAACTTCCAAATGAACATTTACCTTCAGCCACAGACGCTGCGCTGCAGATTCCGGTTGCCGGCTGGCTTCCGAAGGTTGGAGATCTGGTCCGAGAGAAGGGGGAGAACAAAAAAGAATTTGGACCCTCTTATCGTGCACCGGTTCCAGTCCTTGGCTTGAAGGGTACTCGTACAGTCATCTTACCACCGCTTCCTGGTCGCAAGGACAACAGATACATCTCAGTGGACAATGTCAAACTACAACGTCAGGCCGATCCTGAATAGTGTAACACCTGCGGTCTCATGTCCGGCCATCTCTAGGGCTCATATGTATGGCCCTCCCGCCCGCCCCGACACTGATGTTGCCATTGAGATGGTCAATTTGCCTGATCGTCTGCTCGACTTCCCGGCTTCCTCCTGCAACGAGGAGACCGAATACACCTATCCCGCCACCTAGTCGGTGGCTCATTTACCAACAACACCACTGAGCCCAACCCGTTTTTCCTTTGATTCGGATTCCACCTCATCACTTATCCCGTCCAGCTTCAGTATTTTTGTATCCTGGTTCAGAGACAATTTTTTGGTCCCACCATGGACATACATCTGGTTGGTACTGTTCCTGATATTTCTGTTATGTCCATTGGTTTTGTGACAGTTTTATTCTTGCTCATTAATGGTCACTATTTACCAGAACGCTCTGCAGTGAACTGTGTCGCTGGAACTTTGGCTCCACATTCTTCATCTCACATCATGAAGCGTGACCACACCTTTGTGAACATTTCAGCTTTCCCAGTCGCTGATGACATCGTATGGGATGCGGTAAATTTCCAAATTCATGGACCAACCGAGATTATTAATGTACCAAATGTCCTCCGTGTTTCAATGGGTGATGTCGTAAAAAGTAATATTCATTCTGACGATTGGGATGTACATGCCGTTGAATCGTTATTTTCTGATTTGAAATATTATGCTGCTTTTAATGCTGAAGATCTGTATTTAAATTCTGCAAGTTATGCTGACTTATATTGTTACCAGCATTGGGGTAACCATTTTCTCCATAAACCAAGTACTCTTCGGGGTCATTTTTTTTAATTACACCCAATGGGAACATTGTCCGACCCCTTTGCCAGGTAGCTCCCAAACTCTTAGAAATAAATGTACTTATTTTACAGATTTTGATAGGTCGAACCCTGAGTCCTACTATTTTAAATTGAATACTTCGTCCGCTCAAAAGACCCACACTAAATTGCTATATTCGGGTTCTTTTTTTAACGCGTTAGCAGTGGGAGGTTATGAATACTGGCAGGACACCATCGACTTGAAGTCTATTTGGGGAACTAAATCATGGCAGGTCCGGGGTACGGAAGCCTTACCCTTGCCTCATCCCGGCCCAAATTTTGTTTTTAAATTGTACTATCTATCAAACGACCTGTTGGGGTTTGGCTACTTCCAAACAATTAAATGCACCCTCCATTCCCGCATTGTCTTCCACTCCCAACGAAAGCTTGCGTTTTAATCTTTCCCTAACCAATTTGCAAGCTTTGTTTCAAAACAATTCGTTTAATATCTCGACAATTGTTCAGTCGCCCTGGTTGACCTGGCCCGTAGCATCAGATGCCTGCCAACTGCGTTTTCATGATTCAACTCCTGGTTACAAACATGATAAGCCAGATCCGAGGTTTTCTGACTCCCGTACTGTTACCACATATTCTGTTGGTAAACTGTGTAAGCAGTGGTTGCAGCACTCTTCCTTAGATTCTGTAAAAGAACATTTATCCCTCCTATCAGGCAACATTGATCTGTCCGATTTTGTTCTGGGGCCTCGTGGTCCTCGACCTAAGAGATTCATTTATGAAACTTATAATGAACTCTGGAAGCTTTCACAAATTGAAGCTGCTTCCCGACTTCGGGAAATCGATCAAGCAAATCTAGAAAAGGTGCTTGCTGTTGTTGACAATTGTATTAATACCCTGTCTTCCCGCATTGACACATTAGAGAATATTGTTTCCTCTTTTGTTGATATTGTACAAGATGATGTGTCTGTGTTATATCATGGTCAAAATCAATTGCGTTCTGTAATGCAGTTTGCATGGACTTTGCAAACACTGAAAATGGGTAAAGTTCCTTGGCATTTTTAAGCACGACTGCCTTATTCTTACCGTTTAATCTAACTGACAAACAGCAATTCATGTCCATGAAAGATGCAACATACACTCTTTTACATATCGAGAAGATTGAGCCGTTACAATTCTCTGTGGCGGAGTTGGACTCCGCTGTGTGGCTTGTACACTGGGTTATCGCTTTGCCTTTTTCTTTATTTGAGTTCAGTTCCTGCATGAAACATTATCCTGTTGGCCGTTTTCAGCCCTTGGGCAGTGCCTTCTTGCATGAACTTTGGTCCCTGCCTTTCATGTACAGGTGCATTAGGGACGGAAAAGAGGTTTTTCTCACAGGAGAGTCTTGCGATTCTGCAGTGGGTCATTCCCTCATTTGTAAAAACATTAAATTGCACGGGGCTTGTAACGTTTCGGCTCCGAATCTTGCTTGTGTTTTAAAGGGCATTCCTGCTCCTGCTATATCACCTACTTTCACTGTGCTTGCAAATGGTAGCTATCTCCTTCTGAATAATCAGGACTGCTGTGGAATGCTGGCCAACATCCCCTATATTGTACCAGTTTCCCACCGCGTTGTGTGCTGTAAAAATGTGCTTTTTCCTCCCCCGCACGACATAATAGATAGTTCCATTTGGCCTTCCATTCCGACTTTGAAGGCAGATTTCAATAAATTGAGCAGAATAAAGGCGCTATTATTGAACCAGGAGGTTATGCTCACATCCGCACGGGAGAGCTTCATCCTCCAGGTGGCTAGTACCCACAGTGAGATACAGGCCCTTTTGAACACAAACCTCCCACAACATTTCGGTGAGCTGATTCACCGTGTTTTCAATGCATCTCGCACCGAAGGTCTTGTGCACTTTTTTAAAGTTGTGGGCTCTGGCCTTGTTACCTCCTTTCAAACTATATTTGGTGTAATACCGGCTTTTATTCATTCTATTTTTTCCAGCATCTTTGGCGGCTTTCCGTTGATCCTAGCGTTAGCTGTTGGAATACTACTTTTAATTTGTTTGCTGCGCAATGGCTGCAGTTCCTGGGGGCCTACTCGACCGAGGTCGACTCCGGATGCTCCGTGAACGAATGCTCCACAGCTTCGGCATCCTACCATTGGCGACACTCGGTGTGTCATATCAACTTTCTTTTCGCTTTGCGTATTTCACTTGCGTGCAACCTGTGATGTCTTGCTTAAGATGTCCATTCTCTTGGTCCTTGGATCTTTGCCTCTCCAATACGTCTCAGTCGGACCCGGATTTTGACCAGTTGATGGGGCCCTTAGTGGCCCATGAACGGGACTGTTCCGGCACTGGATTGATGGCGCATGCGGCTGCACTTGGAGTTTTGGCGCAATGGGATATCTGGACGGCTGCTCAGGATCTCCTACAACGAAGTTATATTGAGTATCACGCAAGTTGTCCCGCAATGCTGGTCACTGCTCCCTATTATGAGGAACATGAATGCAGTTTTGATTTGTTGAACTGGATGGCATCTATTTTTTCTGACGATACCAATGATGTCCTTTTGGAAGGTGTGGCGTTTTTCTGCACTTACACTCTATTGGATTAAGTAGCCTCCGTCCTGTGTCTCTAGGGATTTTTTTTGCCCACGCTGGATTTTTTAATCCTGAAATGTTTTTTTTCCCCATTCACTGTCCTTCCTTATGGACCATTCCCAAATAGACGCTTGCGTTCTGCTCCATCTGTTTGAACTCTGTTTTCGTCTTTTGTCTTGGCCTATGGACTGACCAGGGGAGGGTGTAGTGTGGTTTGTGGCCTCATTGCTTGCATTGCTAAGTTAGCTTAGGCTTGGCTGCCATGATGCCTTTTTGCACACGTTACTTTGTGACTTTGTTTTCCAGACTCTGCTTGTGCCCGGCTATATTAGAACTGTCTGCCTTTTTGCCTTTCACCTTTTCCCCTGTTCCCTGTGGGTTGCGTCTGCACAACATGTACAAGGTCGAAAAACAACGTCCCTTGTTCTTGCTGATCTGGTCAGCCCCTCGCACTTAGCATCTAGATATTGAGGTATGGGGGTCCGCCTGACAAAGCCCAGAGGTCTTCTATTTTTATAATAAACTAGTTATTAGCACGGGAGGGTGGTAAGGCCATTTAGTCCTATATCCACTGTCTTTATAAAATGCTGTCCCCGTTTGTATTCTATGGAATTGTAACCATGCTTATTATTTTATCATTATGCATTATGCTGATAGTACTGGCACGTGTACTGTATCTTAGAGCACGATAGTTGAAATAAACATTTTAAACTATACAGTGTCTCTTATTACGCACGTTGTGGACAAGTATGAGTGAGTTATGAAAGAGTGTTCTTGCTCCCGCGAGTCCTGAGAGAGACCGCGTTCTGGGTTGTCTAATCATTGGTAGCTGCGCTGCGAATGAGACGCTAAGCTAGTCGGATTGGGATTGTGGGTACTAAGGGGCATGGTTGGCTCACCACTATACTCTGAGGTCCTATTATCCTGTGCATAGCTCTGTGTATGTGCAGAATCCCTACAACACCCTACCAGATGCCTGTCTCTGGGTTTATTGTAGGTACAGTTAGTGTTTTAAACTGGATTATAGCATTAGACGTGGCAGTACACTTGGATTACTTCCACACACATGCACCCAGAGCTCAGAGCCAAGGTTTGGTGTGGCCTAAACCCTTCGGCATCTTGAAAATGCCCAAATTGGGTAGGGTTTGCATGGAAATATTTACCCTATTGGTTAGGGCATGTTCAGGAGTCAATCCCACCCACTAGCTAGTGTCAGGTATAAATATGGCACCTCCAGTCACCCGCTTCAGAACACTTCTTAGAATATCAGAAGAGGACTGGACCTGCAGTATGTGACCTGCTCCTTCATGCAGAGTGTAAATTTCTGTGCTGGGACAGCTAGTGCTATCGCCTTGGCCTGGAACTCCCTTACTCATTGGTCATTGGGGTTGTGTTAATCTGGTTAGTCATTTCTGATCCTTATGAGTATTTCTCTTTCTTTATTAGCATATTCAATGATGGATCACACCATTATCACTTCCCTGTTTATTACTATAGCCATTGTTTTCAGATCCCAAAGTGTGTGCTGCACAATAGTTTTACACTAGCCATATGTGTGCACTGACACCTGACCACATGTGTATATGGACTGTCTGTTCGGACCTTGTGCAATCTATATTTTTTCACTCATTTCATTTTTTTACCCCTCCACTTCTTTTTCTCCTTCTTCTCTTCTCTTTCTCCCCTTCCCTCCTTTTAGCAGTCATTTTCTTCTCAGGCATAATTCCTTATGTCCTGATGATGGTTCTCACAATCAGTGGAGGGATTGAAACGTCATCGGCAAACAGTACCATGACTTCTATGATTATTATGTAATTGATATGTGAGCGTTGGTACTCTATACTATATATGACAGGATTATTTTAACTTCATTATAGTCACTTCAGAAATGTCTGAGCTTTGAAGTTCTTTTTGTCATATTTGACTTCCTTTCGTTTGTGTTTCCCACTTAATTTAGGCGTTATGGTATCGTACTGTAAGGGACGTTTGTTCCTTAAAATGCTTTACCCATGGTCCCTTAATACCCCTGGGTTTCCCTTGTTTTTGAAAACACATACATCTAACACTAGCCAGGACTATTTGCTTTGCCAATGATTGTTAGCTGTTTCAGGTAAAGAGATATACAAGAGTAATATGCTACATGGAAAAAACGTGAAATAGAAACAGGAACAGCATTGCTGATTTGAATTACCTTAAAATTTTTCACATTTATTGTTCAGAAGCGGATGTGTTTTTGTCAGTGAAGTTAAGGGCATGAATATAAGGCCCAATAGGGACTCGCTTCAATGTCCAGTTTTAATTACTGAGGGGTCTGAGACCTGGATGGACCAGGCCCTCTTAAAGCTCTGGAGGCAGCCTGACTGTGCAAGGCTTGCAGTCCTTGGTCACAGCAGTTATCCAGGTGATGCTCCTCTTGCTAGCCACAGGCTGACCTGCTGGAACTGGCTTGAGCAGATTTATTGGAGCCTACTCCATTCACAAACCAAGACATATGCTCTTCTTTTTACACTGAATTCTAAGAGGGTGAGAGGAGTGTGAGGAGAGCAGCACAGGGGGAGTAAGGCAGGAAGAAGTGTGACTGCCACTAACCTCTAAACACAGTGGCGCACCCTACTTCTTTAGAGGCGAGACAGCCAGGGGTGACCCAAATCAGGGTACACCACCACGCTCACATGCACACATGCAACTGGGCAAACAGGGGGACCAGTCATGACAAAATAAATGTATTTACAGGGTAGGGGTTACCTGAGTGCAGGTAGATAGTCCTGCACTATAGCACTGCACCGCAGAAGGACACGACTAGAATGTGGCCACAGGAGCCTGGTTGTGTCATAGCAGCCCATCATGGTCTGAAAGCAGCCTCCTCATGGGTAACCCACCAGGAAAGTGTCAAGGTGGCAGAATTGTCAGTATGTCCATGGTGGCCACCCTAGCCACTGAAGCTCTTCAAAAAATGCCAGCCTTCGAGAAGACTACAAAACTACATTTGTCAATATGTGACTGTGCCTTATGGCTCATGTACATGCATAGATCACTATGTAGGCACATGAGGAGCAACAAGGAACACATATTGTGAGCAGATACCGGGCTTGGCCTAGCAGTGCATGGAAGCAGCATGTACATGTGACTGTGATGAATTAGTTATGACAAGTTTACCATTGACGCCTCCAATATTAAACTTGTCGTAACTAATTCATGCAATTGAAAACTCTGTTTTCCTTTCAACAGAGATTGGTTGCTGATGGACTTAAAAACTTTTGAGGCATCTCCTCTCCACTAAACATCTGTACCAATTCTCTTTCATAGATGATAGAACACAACATCGTATTCCCCCTTAGGACATCTCTAGACTTATCCATGTTAGCTAATATTTGTCTTTTCATGCTAACATACAATGTGTCAAGAGTTGCTTTTTCTGGCAACCTCTTGCCAAAGATATGAGTTTTTCAAAACTCTTGCAAAACAAAAATGTTACACGTATTTGACCACTCAATAATAGGTAGTGACAGCACGTGGGTAAAGGTGAACTATTTATAAAGTCGCATTGTCTTTTCTTAGAAGTTGTTATAACGAGCGCCGGCCTCGGAGCCAAAACATTTGTCACTCTGCAGAGATGAGATGTCTCCGCGTCCACTTCCGCTTTCGTTGCCAGGGAGACGTTTCCACGCAAGTTCTAAATTATTTCCATGCAGAACATGTTCCTAGTTGAAAGAGCGTCGGTTGGGGATCCGCGTATCCCTTCGCAGCTTTCTAACAAATTGGGCCAATTTGGGGTGATTAGCTAAGAATGCGCATGTGGTGAGCAGCCAGCTCACTGGTTCCCGAGCCAAGAACTCATGTACGCCATTAAAAGTCATTCTCCCTGATCGATCCATTTGTCTTTGTTGTTAGTTCTGGCATGGGCCGTGACAGCTCTTTGGCCAACGAGGGGGCGAGCCTCTCTCTCAGATGGTTTGGGGGTGAGTGGGGGGGGGAGAGGGCAAGGCAGGCTGGGTAACATGCGTCTCAAGGCCGGCAGACAGCAGCGTGAGACATGCCAGGTGGGTTTCTAGTTCCCCTAGGGCCCCATGCAACACTTCCCCCAGCTCAGAGGAGTCCTTGTTGAATGTGAGGCAAGATGTTGTTTAAGCAGGCACCTGAGAATTGGCAATTACAGGGAACAGGTGGTTTTGTGAAGATGTGTTGCGCCTGCAAACTAGCAGGCAGGCAATCTGGGGCTAGATGGCGTACTTCACTAGAGACGGCTGCTGTGTCCAGTGGTATGATGGGGCTCCCCTGCTGAATATGAAGAGAAGCGCCTGAGTCTTCCATATCTCACAAATATTAATTGTCCTTGGGCGGCATGAGGCTCTGCTGAAGAGTTTGGGGGGTCCCTGATGGGTTGGGTGTCCCCATTCACCGCAGGAGCTGCAGTGGCCTGTGTTACGCTCCTGGCTGTGTCCTCGAATGCAGGCGTGTGACGCAGTGCAAGTAAGAACACAGAGAGACACTTATCAGTTTGGTGTCCATATGCTAAGTGCCCAGCACATGTAGGGAAGCCTTTCATTTAACCAACATAATGCGTCACAGGAAAAAAAGAAATAGGGCCAGTCCAGGTGTGTTCTATCTTCCAGTGTGGCACATATGCAAAGCTGCAAAGGGCCAAACATGTTATATGCATGAATAGATGAAATGATAAGTGTGCAAATAAATCTATATCAACCCCTTTGGGAGTCCAGACCAGAGGTTGATGGATGGACCTGCTTCACATGTGGGAGCAATCTACCTGCTCCCTGAACCAGAACAGTGGAAATTGAGTGCTAGTATCCTGCCAATGGGAAACATGAAAGGGTACATGTATTTTCTGAATTTTTGGCTCCTGAGTGGCCAAAAAGTTAAACTAATCATTGGCACTCAAGCCATTTGGCAATTTGGTTGGCCAAATCGCTTCTAAACCCTGAGCTAGATTAATCTGCCCTACACCCATGTCAATTTAAAAAGGCAGTGGGATAAAGTTGTATCTTCTAGAACGGTGAATCTTAACCTATGATCCGTGGACCACTGGGGGGCCCGCAAAGCTTACTCAGAGAGTCCGCAACCGTTTAATAAATTAAACAATATTAGCCGATTACTTAATTATATACATAAAAAAGCAAAATTTAACAATTTCCAAAGTTTTGTAAATGAGAAGGAATTTGAAATTGAATACTAAAAATTAAGGGGCAGATTTACAAGCCCCTTGCCTACTTTGCATCACTTTTCCATGTTAAAAGTGACGCAAAAGTGGCGCAAGAGTCTGTAAATCTGCCCCTAAGTTGGTATCTTTAGCTTGATTTGTAGGAGAACCACAAGTACAGCAAACAATAGTATGGACAATTGGTGACCTCAATTGAAGCACTGCCAAAAAGAGTGCATGCAATAGGACCAAAAAGACAAACTGATATGCTAAAGCCTCGCTTATTGCTTTGTCTTTTAGAAATAAATCCAAATTTTGAAAAGCTCCACCCTTCTTATTACAATTTAGATTTTTGTATGTATTTGTTTGCAAATTTAAGAAAATGTCATAGTTAGTGCATTAGTTTGATGTATATTTGTTTCTGTATTTGTATGTGTTTTTTGAGGTTCAAATGCCCGGCTACCAATAGTGATTCAGGAGGGGGTCCACAAATGACAAAAGATTTAGAACAACTGTTCTAGAAATTCTTTACCGTCCAAATGCAGGCCAAACTTTTTGCCAATTTCAAGGCCAGAATCTGCCTGGTGAATGTACCTTATCCATATTTAGAAAGTGATGCTTGCAAAATTATAAAATCACATAATCAAGTATTTTTAATTCCCTTTGAACCCTGTTGGATCATGATTTTCAGAATTAAATATATTGTGTGAGGGCAGCCAGTTAGTGCTCTGTTGCTTTTTACGGAGCTGTGGAGTAACACACGTGTTATAGGCCCTATTGTACGCAAGGGGTATGGGCCACCTAACCTCTGGCTGGGTAGTAAAAGACAGCCATTACCTGGGTGCAGTGTACCCCTCACAACATGTCACGGCAACCTGTTGCGCTAAATAATGATAGTTCCTCCTGTACTCAGTGCAATGTGTACATGACAAAAAGGTTGATTCTTCAAATAGAGATACAATATTGCTGAAGCATGTACGCATGCACAAAAAAGTCAGTGTGCCAAAAAAAACAAAAAGTGCATGGGTACTGACAAGGCGGTAAACAGTCTAAATATCGAGTTTTAAATATCGACTAGCACAAATATCGAGTTTAGAATATTGCCTGTCAAAAATATCGACAGTCAGAATATCGTGGACAAGAATATCGAGTCTAAGGTAAGTAATATCGTTTTTAAAAATATCGAAGTTGTTAATATCGTTTTCAAAAATATCGAAGTTATTAATATCGTTTGCAAAAATATAGTTGTTAAAAATATCGTTGTTTTAGTTAGTGTTATGTATTTTAGTGTGTATTTTAAATGTATGTGCTATATTTTTTGTCTAAGTATTGCCTTTATTTTTTATGTATGTGTTAAATTTTTAGAAGTTACTAATTTTTTTTATTTACATTTTGCGTTTTAGTTCCGTAGCGGGTTGTGGGCTTATAGGGGAATAAGGTGGGAAGTAATTTAAATATAATTAATTGATTTTTAATTTTATTTGAATTATATTTTGCGTTTTAGTTCCGTAGCGGGTTGTGGGTTTATAGGGGAATAGGGTGGGAAGTAATTTAAAAATAATTGACTGAATATTTAATTTTTATTTATTATTATTTATTTACATTTTATTTTATAGTGTTAATTATGGTAATTAATTAATCATTAATTAATTATTAATTGGCTGTTAATTTTTATTGATTAATTAATTGGTAAATATGTTAATTGTGTAATTGTTTTAGGAGTGGGTTGTGGGTTTATAGGGGAACAGGGTGGGAAGTAATTTAAATATAATTAATTGAATATTAATTTTATTTGAATTACATTTTGCATTTTAGTTCCGTAGAGGGTTGTGGGTTTATAGGGGAATAGGGTGGGAAGTAATTTAAAAATAATTAATTGAATAATAATTTTTATTTATTAGTATTTATTTTCATTTTATTTTATAGTGTTGATTATGGTAATTAATTAATTAATAATTAATTAATAATTGGTTGTTAATTTTTATTGATTAATTAATTGGTAAATATGTTAATTGCATAATTGTTTTAGGAGCAGTTTGTGGGTTTTTAGGGGAATAGGGTGGGAAGTAATTTTATTATAATTAAATTATTAATATTTTTCATAATTCATATATAATTAATTAATATTTAATAGTGTTAACTGTGGGAAATAACTTATAATTAAATATTTAGTAATTTGTTATGAATTATTATTAATTGATTGGTAAATATGTTAATTGTGTCATTTTTTTAGGAGTGGGTGGGTTGATAGGGAAATAGGGTGGGAAGTAATTCAATTTTAATATATTTATTAATATTTAATATGTAATATTTTTTATTTATGATTTTATAGTGTTAATTGTTTGAATTAATGTATTAATATATAATTATATTTTCATTGTTAATTGTTATTAATTAATTAATTGATTGATAATTAATTATGTTAATTGTGTAATTTTTTACCCCTCCACTATCCAACACTTTCCCTACTGTTGCACTTACTGGAGTGGGAATAGTAATTTTTACCCCTATGCTATCCAACACTTTCTCTACTGTTGCACTCGCTGGAGTGGGAATAGTAAATTATTTCCCTCCGCTATCCAACAGTTTCCCTACTGTTGCACTCACTGGAGTGTGATTAGTAATTTTTAACCCCTACGCTATCCAACACTTTCCCTACTGTTGTACTCCCTGGAGTGGGAATAGTAATTTTTATCCCTTCGCTATCCAACACTTTCCCTACTGTTGCACTTGCTGGAGTGGGAATAGTAAATTATTCACCTCCGCTATCCAACACTTTCTCTACTGTTGCACTCCCTGAAGTGGGAATAGTAATTTTTACCCCTGCGCTATCCAACACTTTTCCTACTGTTGCACTTGCTGGAGTGGGAATAGTAAATTATTCCCCTCCGCTATCCAACACTTTCCCTACTGTTGCACTCTCTGGAGTGGAAATAGTAATTTTTACCCCTGCGCTATCCAACAGTTTCCCTACTGTTGCACTTGCTGGAGTGGGAATAGTAAATTATTCACCTCCGCTATCCAACACTTTCTCTACTGTTGCACTCCCTGGAGTGGGAATAGTCATTTTTACCAGTAGCGGCCCCTGGAGGGAGTTCCGTGGGGCGGTGAGGCGGGGCGGGGGGTAGTAAACACCGGAATATGGATGAACGGAGGTAAGTAAACAATTAAATAAATAAAACAAATTTTGTTGCGCGCGCTGCATCGCATTTTGCGATGCAGCGCACGCAACTGATCTTTAAAAATTAGCATACTAAAATCTATATATCAAATGACATTGTTGCACATTTTCTTCCCACCGCTGATTATATTCTTTGCATATTATTCTTTTTTCCTTAAAATATAGTTGGCAAGCTAACAACACATGAATAATAGAGTACTCTTTCTTTGTCCACGTAGGAATTTCTCCTTCAAATAGTAATCACTACCCCAGTTCCTTGTGATGGCTCAGACCTTCAGTTGCCCATACAATAGTGTGAAAAACTGGAGGACTGTGGGCTAGATGTACAAAGAATCAATATGCAAAAAAGAGGTTATAAATTACACACCAACATTCTGAGAATCAGTTCTGAGTTTGCAATTCCATCACTGTACCAGTAGGTCGGTCCGCAAGATCAGCATTCCGATTGCAAAGTGAAAACAAAATAAACAACGGACACATGAGGTTCAGTTAGTAGCAGGACAGAATATATGATGGCCCATAAAAAGTTTTCTGAATTGCTGTGTGAATGACGAGACAAAGGTGTAGTAACTTAGACCACGCTGGTATGATGTAAACCAAGTAGGTTTATTCAGGTAAATAAACAGGTAGTATAAATTCTCAGTAAGTCCTCATCAACAGATGTAGAAATGCTGTAGGGCAGCCCCACCAGGAGCAGCCTGCTAGCTGCTCAGCCCCATCCACCAACTGTCCTCACTCATCCAGTCACCCAAGCATTCCACTCATGACCCATTCACCAACATTCCATACAGAACACACACACACAGGCTGAGCAGCTAGGACAAAGTACATAGGGCATGAATCATAACGCAAGAATACTACAAAAGGCCTTATTGAAATTGAGGAATACTGGTTTTTGAAATATGATCAGCCTGTTTTGCCGATACTGTACTTACTTCCTAAGGTCCATACAGACTAAGCTATTCCACCAGGCAGACCTATCATTTCATCAATAGTGTGTTTTCTTGACAGCACATCTAAGTATGTAGATTTTTCATGTTTAAGTCACATATAAGATGGTTGTTTTCAAAATGGCTGACACCTGTGAGCAAGAATTTTGCCGGAATGTGTGGGGTGTAAAGCATCTGAGCCTAACCAATAAACCTTTTCATCAGCAAATACTGTGAGTGCGCTGTCTTTGCAATGATGTTGCTGCTGCATTATTGATATATATGCACACAAACATATGTTTATATATTTAAATATATATATTTACAGTCACCACTAGTTATAGTTAGGTCAAAGTTTCCATTTGAAAAGGGGATCTCAAAACATTGATTTCCCATGTTAATTCCCATAGGAAACTTCTGTCGTTGATACAGAAAAACAGCCAAACAGATTTATACCAAATTTGGCAAAAAGTTAGAACTATGCTCAGAAAACATGCCTTTTGTGATTTGGTGTAAATCTGTACATCCATTTTCAGGAAATTTGGGTTTAAAGAGGTGGTCAGTGTGGTCATGAAAGAGCTAAAAATAGGTATATTTGGATGGTTGGTTCAGCGGGAGTCCCCCGGTACCGAAAATGTAAAAGGTTTTGCCCTCTGATTGGCTGTGCGAGCATTATCTCCCATCGTAATTTTTAAAATGTTGCTGCAGTTATTACGGGTCTCCTTTATTTACAAAAAAAGAAAATAGGATAAGGGGGCAGGGACTTGTGGGGAGGGGGGCTGATGGCCCCCCTGAGGCCAAAGGTAATAACAAAAACAGGCTGCCGGAACCACTGTACTCCTGCGGGACCCAGTGCGGCCCTCCCAGGAGGTAGTGTGGTGTCGCTGCCACACAAGTTACACCCCTATGGTACCACTGTACTGTACAAGCATCATTGGGTGAAGCTTGATTGATACTGCTGTACTGTAGGGGTGACGCTTGCATACCTGTATTACAGGAAGACTGCAGTACCAGTGAAAATTAAAAATAAATAAAGGAATAATAAAACCAAATATGGTTTGGGTCTCTGTGGGGGGATGACCATCCGCGATGGGGTCGGACAAAGCACCCCACCCCCTCAGCTGCATAAGGCAATATATTCACTGGCTATGCTGTAGAACAGGTGGAAAATTGAGAGCTGAGGATGTCAGTGGAAAAATGTGACACTAAGTCAGTCTTAATTACTGCATGTTTATGTGGTAGATTTCCTGTTGCTCATTTTGCACTTAGGTTGCCTTGTTTTTGTGAAAAAATAAATTACAATGGGTTTCTCAGTATGGCGTGCTCTGTTAGAAGCATTCAGTACATCCCTTGGCTGGTCTTTTGTTATCAGGGCCAGGACAATGTAGATATTAAACTATTAACTTGTGTACAAGAAAAAGTTAGGTTTTGGAGTCTACAAAGAGAGATGTTGCTCACCAGAATCAATTAGTGGTTGAGGAAAGATTATATTACTGTCTTTTCAAAATTGTTTCCTTTAAAAATCTCCTTGACGCTTTGATGAAGTGGACATCAGCGAACTTGATCAAAAGTTGTCAACGTCAACAGCAAAATGGTGGTGACACTCATGAAGATCAGTAAGCCAGTAGATGTCCAGGTTCAAAGACTACTCAGTGTTTACTATGTTTTTTTTTAATGTAACATTACGTTATGATGTCGTTATATTCCAGGGATGGACAATAATATTTCAGAAGCCATTTTTTGTTCACAGTGGCTAATTGTGTGTGGATTGCGACCTGAAGCAGAAGTCAGTCCAGCTCGCTACTCCATTAGCTTTAGTTTCTTAGGGGCTCATTACGATGGCGGGCGGAAGCACCACCGCCGTGCTGGCGGATGCAAAAAGCACCAGTTACCGCCGGCACGCAGCAGTCCACACGCCCGTCCAATTACGATGCGAAAAGTAGGCCAAACACCGCCGGCAAGCCAGCAACACCGTCCGCCATCAAAGTGCGCCCGTACACGTAGCGGCGCAGCCCAACTGACACACACCGTCCGACGAAACACGTCCCGCCCGGCGCATAAATTACGATGCCGCAAACAAACGGCTCCCACGGCCAAGAGATACCGTACGACAAACCGAAGCGGTAAAACGGATGCCGAGCACGGACAACGAAGAAGCGGCTCCCCGAGCATGAATCCAGCACTGCAGGCCCTCCCCATGCTCCTGCTGATGCACCACCAAGGACGCAACGTACCGCGGAGACGCAGGTAGGCATACACACAACAAGTGCACGCAAACAGCGCACACAGTGCAAGGGCGGAAAAGCGGACAACCCCCACCAGCGCGTGTACACAACACATCCACCATTGCATCCACATATGACACACAGGCCAAATCGTAACATCGCGGAACACATGTGTACACACCACCTGGGACTAGGAACCAACCACCCCGTCACGGCCCCAAAGCGCCGATGACGCCGCCACACATGCGCACAACGCAGAGGCCAACCGCAGCGCCATGCATGCGTCGCACACAGACACAGGGACACAACCAAGCAGCACACACATCAGCCCCACCCCGAACGCACATGACACGTGACAGGCCTGCCACAGACATGTCCCCAACGCCCAATTCACGGACAACACCCAACGCCACACAACCGACGCACACATGTCAGTGAAGACACGCAACAGCAGGACACACCCCAGTGTAACAAACATGGCGAAGCACACAGCGGCGGTCAACACCAACTAGGAGAAGCAGGGCCCCTTCGGGAAGAGGAACGCCAGTACCACACTGAAACACCCATACCACCCTGCACATATGAACAAGACATATAAACGGAACACCAAAGAGCCCGGGGACCGACAACAGGTGGCCCAAGAATAACATTCACACACAAGGCCCAACGCAGAGCGGAAAGGCAGCCTGCCGCCCACACAAGGGAGAGCAGACAGCACTGAATGACCTTCCATTCCAACTCCGAAACCACAGCCCTACGACAGAAGCCGGTGAATACAGCCATTGTCCAAGAATAGACCAACACAGGCATGCCGAGGAGACCGACCACAGGGCAGATAGCGCATATCACAGAAGCACACAACGGACGGGGAAGAAAGAAGAAAACACTCCCCCATGTCGGCCACATGCAAGTTAATTGGAAGGAGTCACACATCACTGACCTTGAACTGTCTGAGAAGCATGTGGGAAGAGGGCCCGTGTCCTCCAAACAAGCAAACAGAACACAAGTCCTGTCTCCCTACGACTACACAGAGCTCACAGCAACCTCGGAGCGTGCACATTGCAGACTGCACACACAGCCGGAGCACGCCACCACAACGCACCGCTGGGAAATGGCAACCGCAACACACCTACCCAACTACGCCGAACAGCTCAAGCTGTACAAAACCAACCTGTTCCATACATTGGGATGCGATCTCCTGTCCCTGCTGAACGTAAGTTACCGACTGACTTACCGCATCACATTGTTCAGCTGCGTCATGCCCGTCTTCTACTGTCGGAGGTGTCCATACCAGCATCCCGTCGAGATATGCCTCTCTAACCCGGCATGTCTGAAGGCGGACCTGCTACCACTACTCCTCCCTCTGGACGCACACGACAGGGCCTGCTCTGCCTATGGGGGCATGGCGTATGTGGCCAACATCGCACCCGTACTGAAATGGGACCACTGTGCCTCCACACGACGGATCATCGAGAACAGCTACATCGAATGTCACCCAGCATGCCCCATCATGGTCCTCCAAGGGACAACTTACGAACAACACCTTGACAGCCACCATCCGCTACATTGGCTGGCAAACATGTACACCACCAATGACATGGAAGCCCTGCTGGACGGCATCGCATACCTGACAACCTGTCAATTCGTCGGACCACAACGCAGGTTCCCGAGTGACCTATGATGTCCAACCCCGCACCCATGCTTAGCTTCCGCACGGACTGGCCAGTCACCACCACAACAGCCATACCAAACGACCCGGTAACTGTAACCACACCATCAACGACATCGCCATGACATCGGATATGACCGGGACATGCACACTGTTCCCCATCACATCCAGGAACACCGCATGCATCGTGGGAGGCAGTGGCATGGGCTCTGTGTATCGCACCCACATGGACGGAACTGCACGAACAACCAGGACACGACATGGATCCAGCGCCCATGGACACACACACCGCTCAGTGGACATGAATAGGTCGCCTGGAGTCTGTGGGTGCTGCACCCCTCCCACCCCCGCCCGGGAATCCCATACCAGGACCTTTGCATGGACGACAAGTGCATACAACAACAACACGACCCCAGTGACTGTGACATGTCCAGTAACCACCACAGTGCAACAACAAGTGGCACGCCGCTGCATGCACGCAAGCACATGCCCTGATGTCATCTCACATGCACGCGTGCATGAGGAACAACCGCAGCAAACCTGTCACATGGAACTGAGATGGACTGTGCCCATGATGCCAAGCGGTCTGGTAGGCTACATGTATACCGTCTGTGTCAAAGTCCGCAGCTCCGCAGCTATACGTAAATGTACATTAGCACAGCCTTGGCCAAGCAGATGTCACTCTGAAGCCCACATCCCACATGCAACAGCCAATCACATGTAACCCCACACCCTATCCCATTTGCAATCATGCTCAGTATATCCTCAACATGTATTCCGCTGCCAGTAGTGTCCACTATACTGCATCACAGAGGACAGAAGACTCAATATAATGTTTGAAACCAAAACTGTCTCCGCTGACTCATTTCACAAGTACGAATGAGAGAGGATGAGAGTATGTGAAGTACACGGCAGTCGTGACATGACCATGTAGTCCACTGGTATTGGATGTCAACGCAAATGAGTAGCACTACTGTGGAAGACACACATGTGTCGTGTGAAGTCGTATGGACGCAGTGCTCAGGTGGGTGGGTGCGACGGGTAGATGCGCACATGCCAAGTTGGAGCACGCCGTGTTGGGAGGGGTCATGGACAGTACACCACCGCTTCCCTGGGCATTGTGAGAGGACACCTGTCGGGGGGAGTGAACACGTGTGTGCACAGCAGCCGGGCACACGTACAAAGCGGTACCAGGCGCACCTCAGCCCACCCTCTGTGGACAAGCTGGATCCTGTTGTGCGCCCGCCATGCCCCTTGACAAGGCACACACAGCCCCAGTCGACCAGGTGTAACCCCAACATAGTCAATCCGCACAGGCGATACAGGGCACGGGATGGCAGTGGAGCATGGTGTGTGAGAGGTCTCCTCGCGCTCCTCCTGGTCATATCACGCAGGCAATAGAACCTCAACGTCTAGCATGGCACAAGTCAGATGGAAGTGTAGAGGGGACGCACCACAGCACGAGCAGCACTGACGTCACGGGAGGTGGCTCGCACCATCCCATCCATTGCCCATCATACCAACCACGCCACATGCCATTGCGACTAAGTGCAAGCGCGTGCGCCACCACCCCGAGCCCTCCCCAGAGAGGCCAAAGAGTGAATGTGTGGGCCATCAGCCACAGACGGACGCGGCCTGGCCGCAAGGGCAGCCACAGCCACTGGGTGTCGCAGGTGGCGGATCCGGAAGGCGAAGACTGTGATGCATAGTCCATGCAGGCCGGGTCTCCATTTGGGGCACCACGCAGGTGGACGGCGTCCCGCAACACATCATACCCTGAGACAGCCCACTCGTGCAACTGGACCCACACATACACTCCTTGCCCTCTCTGGTGCGAGCTTGGGGCTGCCTGTGCAAGCGCTAGCCTCGCAGGTGAGCATGCATATTGGGGGAGCGAGGGAGGACATGAGGGCTAGGGCGAAGATGACTGTATCACTGTCAGTTAGTACAAGGGATGACCCAGATGTGGAAAGGAAGAGACGTGTCCCGTGTGTACTGCAACTAGTCGCCAATCCAACTACCCCCATGTCCGGAATGTAAGCCCGCACCTAGGCCCGCCCATCCGCCACATCGAACATACCACCAGCACGACAACCTTCCCATTCGAAACACTGACTGGGGGTGGCGACCAGTGTACAATCATGTGTAGCCTACCCACGCGTACATGTGGGCCCTCCATGATCCATGTCACCTGCGGCAAAGTCATGACATGCGCAATGAGGGAAGTGAGGAGAGCTGTCCGCCCCACGCGCAGAAGGTGCATCAGCTCCACAGACCCAGCAGCGAGTCCAGCAGGGGTCACATGTGCAGGGGCAGCTGTGCCTGGTGTGAAGGCACATGCATATAGACAGCACATCGACCAATGTGTAGTCTGCCCACATCTACAGTCCATCATCATGCGGACATAGGAATTGAACACAGGGCAACACATCTTAGTTGGTGCACCCACCGTGACCAACAATGCGCAATCATCGACGTACCCGCCCTGTGCATGGCCCCCACCCAACGGAGGCACATCCAGTGCCACCATCCCACACACAAGCCTTCCACGGAACATGCTGTGTCCAATGGTCAGTACAGAGTCAGCGCCCATGTGGTGGATCCTGAACAGGAGACACATGCACACACATGCCAGCTCCCACTATGTACGTCTGCCACCTGGCACGTGCAATGTAACCTCTCACCTGTGACGTGTGACTGCAAGCACACAGCCGTCTTGGCATGGGGCTGTCAATGTGGACACCTGTCAATGTTTCGGGAGGTGTGATCCGTACAGTGCTGTACATAGGGTGCAGTGCTGACACCTACTACTGTCTCATATCCCCTCGTGCCACAGGTCCCACTTGTTTTGGCCGCTCAGCCTGTGCCCACATCGTCGTCGTCGTGTGCCATACTCATCCAGCCGCGGAAGCAGTTCCATGCTCAGCAGACATTCATGTTGCCGTGGCGTTGCCGCTTGACGGATATGCAGTCAGTCCCCATCAGCACGCCCCGCAAGTCATTGGGGCCTAGATCCCCATGTGTATGCACATGGCAGTGGTTTGTATCACTAGCCATTGCCATTGTTGGGAGACCTGTGTAAGTGTATTGTGGCCGTGCCGTCCCAGCTTGACAGCTGGGCTGTGGCTCATGTGCTTGCTCAGTCATGTCAGTGATGTGTATGCGAAATTGCTATGTGTCGTGTTGCTTTGACATGTGTCCTCTGCCATTGTCCCTAGGCGGAGACCGAACATTGACCGCCCATACCAATTGCTGGCGGACATGGACGATACAGAGGTTATTAGGAAGTTTCGGCTGGACAGGCCAAGCCTGCATCGACTGTGTGCCATGTTAGAACCCCATCTCCGTCCCCGCAGGGTGTATCCGACTGCTGTCACCCCCACGGCTAAGGTGATGGCCGCCATGCATTTCTTCGCCACTGGGTCATTCCAGCACACAGTGGGCATTGGAGGAGGGATGTCCCAGCCCATGTTCAGCAAGGTGCTGAGGGATGTACTGGCAGCCATGATGCTGTACCGAAACAGGTACATCCGCTTCCCCAGGGCTCGTGAATTGGCGGCAGTGAAGGGTGCATTCTATGCCCTTGGCAGAATCCCACACGTCGTTGGAGCCATTGACTGCACACATGTCGGCCTTGTTCCACCACAGGCCACTGAGCACCTGTACCGCAACAGGAAGCACACGCACTCCCTGAATGTGCAAGTGGTGTGCCTTGCGGACATGGTGATCACCCACGTGTGTGCAAAGTTCCCAGGCTCGGCCCATGACGCACACATAATGCGCAGCAGCATCTTGCCACGACTGATGTCCAATATGCAACAGGATCGTGCCTGTATTGTCGGTGAGTATGTGGAGTGGTGTAGCGTGCTGGTTGTGCGATGCTGTCCCCTGTCCAGTTGGAATTGCAACGGTTCTCTGTGTCCCTCACACCCAGGTGACTCTGCGTACCCGAATGGGGCATGGCTGCTCAGTCCATTGAGGAATCCTCGCACCCCAGCAGACGATCGCTACAATGAGGCACATGGGAGGACCAGACGTGTGGTCGAGCGTACCTTTGGCCTCCTCAAGTCCAGGTTCAGGTGCCTGGACCGCACCGAGAGTGCGCTGGCGTACTCCCCACAGAAGGTGTGCCAGATAGTGGTGGCGTGCTGCATGCTGCACAATCTGGCCATTCGGAAGCAGATCCCCCTCATTGTGGATGACGGAGATCAACCAGGGCCCCAGCCCGCAGACCAGGACAGCTCGAGTGAGGAGGACAGCGGAGAGGAGGAAGCTGGTAATGTGCGGCAGCAGCTCATCGCCCGCTACTTCACTTGACGGTGAGTGTCCATGTACGACGGCTGATGTGGCTGTATCTGTGCAGGTGTGTGTGTGCTGTGTCAGGGTGGCCGTTTGTTCACTGCGTGCTGTGTGTCAACGCTCCATGGCCAGGGGTAGTATGCCACTGTTGGTGGCTGTGGCATTGTGCCCTATTGCTCTGTGCGATGTGTGTACATTGCTTGTAGTTGTTGACATGTACTGTGTGATGGGTGTGTGACACACTCATTGAATGTGCTCCTGTTCTGTCTCCCACCCCTAGGTCCCTACAGGCCCTCCGGATTCAATTGCCATGCCACGCATCAGGTGCCTTTCCGCCCAAGGTGGCCGTTGTATTCCGTACAAATAAAACACAGGGCACAAACAGCAGTTAGTGAAAAAGGTGCATTTATTACAAACTGTGACATGTGATTGTGTGTAAGGTGATGACAAAAGTGGTGCGTGCAGTGACAATGAGCTGTCGGTCATGGCTGCGTGATGATCAGGGTGTACCCACTGGTTCTATGTCCATAGTCCAACACACACATGCCATCCAGATGGCTGTGTGGAGTGGGATCATAGTCCAAGTCAATGCAGTGGCTGGTCAAGGAAGGCTGGCGGAAGGCTGGCTGGCTGCCTCACTTGCGTTTGGAGCGTGCGAAGTCCTCCCGGGAGATCTGTTTCCACTTCGGACGGCCCCTTCCACGTTTGCGAGGGGGTGCCTGCTTGCGACATGCTGGTGGTTGAGGTGTGCTCACTGGCTGTGGACGCAGGGGAACTGGACACTTCTGCTCCACCCTGCGCCCCGGCAGGTTGTGGCGGAGGGGAGCTGCTGTCCCTGGCAGTGACCTCACCGCCACCACCAGCTGGCCCATGAGGTCCACGAGTTGGCCCATACGGGCGTCCATGGACCTCAGCACCCCCAGCACCTCACGCGTGTCTGAAGCAGACCGGACCCATTGTCCTTGGGCCTCTTCATAGGCCCCAAGGACTCTGGCCATTTGAGGCAGGGCATGGCTCCCAGGGAGGCTGGCGTTTCCCTGACCCTGCTCCTCCTACCAGTCCTGCTGCCACCGGCCTGCCCACTAGCCACATTGCTCACCACGGTCCTCGCTGTGGCTCCCAGGGTGGATCCAGTCGGCCGGGCCACCACCTGCGCTGGGGCTGGTGCCAGCGAAGGCGTGGTGGTGGTGGCGGCGGTGGTGGTCGGTGCGGCGATGGTAGTGGCCGCAATGACCGTGGGTGTGGCCGCAATGACCGTGGGTGTGGCCGCAACGACAGTGGCAGCAGGGGGCTGGGAATGTTCAGCAGCCCTGGATGATGGGTTGGTGGGTAGGAGGGGTCCTGGGGAGCGGCTGGGCCCTGCCACACCAGATGGGCCTGCTTGGTGGTCCGTGTCCGAAGAGGAGGACAGATCCTCCAGATCCGTGTGTCCTCGTTGGGGGCTTGTAGGCTGGCTGTGCTGGCTGCTGGCTCCATCCCCAGCATCCAGCAGTTCGTCACCTGTGGAGAGAATGAGATTTGTTATTGTGTTGCACCTGGCGAAGTATGTAGTTGTCGTCTGACATTAACAGTTCGTGCAATCTCGTACATGGGTTTCCCGGAGGCGTATGTGTGGCTGTAGCATTTGTAGTTGTGTGTGCTTGGCAATGGGACTGTGTGCTGTGCACATGTGGCATGGGACGGATTGGCCATGCCGATGGGTGTGTTGCTGTGCCCCTACTTATTGTGACTCTGGTGTATGCGGGCTCCTGGCCCATCCTGGGTCTGGTTTGTACTTTGCTTTTGGTGTTCAGATGGGACGCTTAGGAACGCATATGGCAACATGGGGGCCATGCCCCAGATTCGCATTTGGGAGGGGATATGCTTTTGGGGTTCAAATGGAACGCTTAGGAACGCATATGGCAACATGGGGGCCATGCCCCAGATTCGCATTTGGGTGGGAATATGCTTTTGGGGTTCAAATGGAACGCTTAGGAACGCATATGGCAACATGGGGGCCATGCCCCAGATTCGCATTTGGGAGGGGATATGCTTTTGGGGTTCAAATGGAATGCTTAGGAACGCATATGGCAACATGGGGGCCATGCCCCAGATTCGCATTTGGGAGGGAATATGCTTTTGGGGTTCAAATGGAACGCTTAGGAACGCATATGGCAACATGGGGGCCATGCCCCAGATTCGCATTTGGGAGGGGATATGCTTTTGGGGTACATGCTGTGAGCCATGGGTGCCGAACGTGACATGTGTTGTGGCAGCATGACAGTGCATGGTTTGAGGTGTGTGCATGCTTGACATGGCCTGCATATTTGCTGTCTGTTGTGATTACTGGACATGGCATTGGACGCATCGTTATGAGTGAGTGATGGTTGTGTGCCAGCCAACGTATTGCAGTTGTCCCATCTCCTTGGTGTGCGTGCTGCCCTGTGCCATGTGCATCACTGCAGTGCTCGGGGGGGTGTGGCCCATGTTGTGTGTTGTTGCTCACAGTGTGTCGTGCGCTTCATTGACTTCTGGCACATGGTTGGTCATGGGCATGTATCTTAGCGTGACTGCTGTATGTGTGGCAGCTGTGCGGATGACATGCCTTTCATGAGACTGGGGCTGACGGATGGATGGTATGTTGTATGTGCATGGTGTGTCTGTGTGTTTGATGGGTTCAGTGGTGTTCGTGTGCATATATGTTGTTCCGCTCTGTTGCGTCTAGTGTTGTTTGTCTTACATAGGCGTAGTTGTGGGGTGTGTGGTTGACAGGCAGTAGGGGCTACATGGACAGGACTTCAATGGTGTTTCGGTTGTGTGTGATGAGTTGCACAGTGGCTGCCGTGTGGTACTATATTCAGTGTGGCTTGTGCATGCAGACGTGGCTCCTTGGGTGTTGCTATGTATGTGATGGGTCATGTGGGGTGTGAGTCTGTTGTTCATGTCCGTGTGCACATTGTTCACTTGTTCGTGACGGTGGGCGGTGCTGCGTGTTCGTCTGCTACGTGACATGTCCCATGTGTTGGTCGTGTTATGGTCCTCATGCCTCCAGTAATCCAGCCCTGTCCAGTTTCCCACCTGCAAGTTGTTCGTGCGTGCACTGTACTGGATGCCACATGGCTCTAAGCGGGGGTGCTCCATGTTGCAGGTCTGTGGGGGTGGGGGGTGTTGTGGGTCGTGGGGGTGGCTGGACACCCACTGACACCGGTTGCTGTGGACCGTGATGTCTGCCTTTCGGCTGTCGTTGTGCACTGCGGTGGCTGACACGTGGCTGTGGGGTGTGGGGATGCTCCTCCTTGCTGTGCTGTGGGACTGGGGCCTGGTGTGTGTTGTACTTGGGCTGTCCACCCTCCCACCCACTGCACTTTGTGTTCCTGCCACTTACCTGTTACTTGTCGGTTAGTGCAGCTGTGGCGGACACATGGGTGTGGTGGGTGCTCGTTGTGGCGCTTCTGGCATATTTGGGGACCTGTTGGTGGTTACGTGGCTGGCTGAGTGTACACATGTCCCCACGTATGTTACAGTTGTTCTGTTTGGGCTGTGTGTGGTGGTGTCTGTTGCATGTGTGTGTGATGTGTTGTGTATTGTGTGCTGGACATGGGGGTGTTTGTCCCTGGGAGCTGTGGCATGGTGGTTGCGCATGTGAGTACATAGCGGTGTGCTGGTATACATTAGTTTGTACTTACCAGCCTCCACTCCCCTGCTAATCCGGCGAGGATCTCCGGATGTATTACGACTCGCACCTTCTCCTCCCACGCTTTGAAGGTCTTAAAGAGCGCGGGATTCCCTCCGCCAGTGACGGCAGCCAGCTCTCTGTTTTGCCCTCCTTCTTCTTGACCAGGCTCTTTACGTCATTCCAACGTTTGTTTATTTCACCTCTGTTCCTGGGCAGGGTCCCGACTGCATTGACCTGGTCTACGATCCGGTTCCACATTCTGTTTCTGGTGGCTAGTGGTGTGTGCTGGACCATGTTCCCATAGATTTGTGGGTACACCTTGATGATCTCGTCGACCATGACCGTCAGCTCAATGGGCGTGTACTTGGGCATTCTTTGTGGTGCCATGGTGTTTGTGGTGCTGGTGCGGTGTGTGTTGTGTAATGTGCAGGGGTTTGTGGTGCCGGTGTTTGGTGGTGGTGGTGGTGGTGTTTGATGGTGGTGGTGGTGGTGGTGGTGGTTGTGATGTGTGCGTTTCTGTGGTGTGCTGCTGTCCTTGCTGTGTCACTGTGTCCTCTCCTCTCCTCTCTGGTTTGCAATGTAGCAAGGGGTTGTGGTCTGTGGGAGTGCTGCTTTTGTACTCACCTATGTGGGTGTGTCCTCATGGTCTGTTGTTTTCAGGTGTGTTGTGTCTGGGGTTCTGGCCTTTGTATTTTTGTTTGTCCGGGGGGTGTTTTCGGGATGTGTACTGTGCTTGTGTATTTGTGCGTGCCTTGCTGTGTGGACTTGTTGGCCATGTTGTGTGCTATTGGTTTTGTGTGCGGATGGTTTCTGTGCAGGTACGTGGGCGCCATGGCTTCTGCCGTGTCGATTCTCATCGGCGTTGTTTGCGCTGGCGGGCGGTATATTTGTGGTTTTCCGCGCTCATGTCGGTGCGATCGTAATTTCACGTGCGGTGTGTCGGCCGTGAGGGCGGGCGGTTTTGTGTTGTCGTGCGTGTTTCCGTCCGTGGCGGGCGGTTTGACTCCGACTCCGGACGTTGGCGGGCGGTATTTTGTGTGATTTTTCCGCCGATGGCGGTTTTCGGTTTGTGTAATCGTAATGGCGTGGTCGGTGTTCAGGCGGTGTGTGCGGGCGGATTTTTGCCGCTTCCATGCCTGGCGGATTTTTTTACGCCGGGTATCGTAATGGGCCCCTTAGTTGTTGCTGATGTATGAACAGATAGGATTGTTTGCGCCATCTGCAAATCAAATGTACAGGTAGTCTTGAAGTGAGTGTCTGAATAGCAGGGCCAGTTTAACACAGATAGCAGTTGGGACGGCAAGCCTAGGATGGATGGGGTATTTCTTGAATTGGTAACAAGAAACCAGGCCCTCAACCACCTCATGTAAGTCACATTCTTCTGAAAATGTATCTAAGGATAAGAACAATTATGGAGGAAAATATGTAGCAAAATGTTGGTACACTGGGCTATGTAGAGGACTGGTAAAAGCCAGTAACGGTGGCATTGATCAAAAAGTTGCTTTTCAATCAAAATCGTTCAGTAGTGTTTTTAACTTAGGTCTGTTCATTCGATCTAAGATCATAGGTGGATGGAATGGACAAAAAGATGCAGTGCTCCATTACAAGGTGCTTGCGATTAACCAGCTGAAGCTCAAGACCAGCTATTGAGGGCAAGTGGATGCTATAAAAACTGAGGGATCTGGAGCCCCTTGAAAATAAGGAAATCATCTAGAGCAGTATTAGCGTGACTTCAGAATGGTAGGAACTTAACTTGATGAGCAGCCAGGCACTAGTGGTCTTGCCGAAGGTTTGTTCATTTTGGAAACGGATCCCAAGAATTTTGGTGCACATTCATCTAGGTTCAGCTCTTGCAATGAAGAAGCAGCCTTGAAATGAGGGACAAGTGATTTGCAGAAGTTAAATTGTTGCCCTGTGGCTTGTCAGCAATAAAATGAAAACTTGTTAACCTGACTGTTCCATCCTTCGTGTAGATACAATGTCGGACAACTTAGATAATCGAATGAAGTGGGATCCCATAGTCTTCTAGTCATTGGATGCAATGGCGTTTGCTCAAAGAGATAACCATTCAGTGGTTGGGCAAAGGTGGAATGAGATGGTTCAAGTTCATGCCTGAGTTGTTTGAATTAATAGCGTTCGGACAAGTCATATGTGATACAGGTGATATTCCTTATTTTGGGGGAAAGCTTTGTGGTATAAGGCATGCAGATGAACTTAAAAATGCAACATAAGGAGGTTTGAGGCAGTCAGAACTCAGCGGCCTTAGACTTTTTAGGCTTGGGCTCTTCAAACTGTTAATAGGGTTTAACAAAGGGCAAGAAATCCAGGAAGAGGAAGAGGGGCTAAACAGGGAGGGGCTTCTTTGAACTGATTGATGTGGTTTGGTGAACACACAAACAGGCCACTTTTGATTCTCAGGGACTTAGAGCAAACCAAGGTAAAAAGGCATGTTATTGAGAATTATACAGTATTTGTCTAGCTTATAAGAAGTCAGAGTTCGGTAAAGATCATGAAAGTGTACGGTGAATAGAAGGGTTTGGAATGGTAGATTTTTGTGGGTCATAGGAACATCACCAGGATTTGTTGGTTGAACTATTTTTGTTACTTAAACTTGAATTTGACAGCCATTACCTGTGGCGAGCAGGTTAATTTAAGGTCTGTTAGGTTTATTTGAAAGGTAATTACCATCAGGTATGTAGATAAATTGGGACGTAAGGCCTGATAAGGAGACAGGTAGGTACCGAAAGATGGAGCCATTAGATCCTAGTGGCATGTGTGAGGTCATGTAAGTAATGCCTATTTGTCCAGTGTTGTGGATAAGTAGAGGTGTGACCCGACATTCAGGCGCATTACTATGTGAGGTGGTGTGGCCAGGATGCTGAGTTTTTTTTTAAGTGTATGCCTGCCTCTAATATTACCATGAAACCCACCTTGGTGCTAAATGTAAGCCGTCCTCCCGGCAGGCAGAGAGAGGCAGAAACCTGCATTCCAGCTAAGCATCTGGCCGCAATTCACCTGCGAGAGTTCAGGAAGGTTGTCTCTAATTAACCCCAAGTTCACCCGTTCTTTAAATAGCCGCAATTATGTCTAACAAGAATAAATATCAGAGCCAGAATCCCAAAATTACCTCTTGACGGGACCTCAATCACGCCCTCGACCTCAGCCTCGGGCCCTCCAATCACTGATGAAAGAACAAACCCAGGGGCAGATTTACAAGCCCCCTGCGCCACCAGTACGTCACTTTTTGTGACGTACAGGTGGCGCAGGGGGCTGCTCCATATTTACAAGGAGAGGAAAAGCCACCCTGCGTGACTTTTCCTCTCCTTGTAAATACGGCCCCTTCACACGCAGCACTTTGCGGTGAAGGGGCGTTCCATGGGTGTTGCTGTGGGTGTTCCCACGCAACACCCATGGAACAAGACACATCTCCAGAATTACGAGAAATCGTAACTCTGGAGATGCGTTTAAGCTACGCCACCCTAGAGGTGGCGTAGGGAGCTTACCGAGGAGAAATGTTTTCATTTCTCTCGTTTTCCTCTTTCAATGCGTGCTGCATTCTGCAGCACGCATTGAAAGAGGAAAATGGTTGTAGTGATTGTTTTTGTGCAGGAAGGTTCCCCTTCCTGCACAAAAACAATCTCCTCACGACATGCAGGCATCCTTGCACCATGGTGCAAGGGTGCCTGCTTGCCGCGCATGGCTGCAGTTTGTGCGCCAGCGCAGGGGGAAGCACAAGCATGCGACATATTCTTGTAAATATGTCGCATCCCTGTGCTTTCCAAACTAACGCAGCATGGCGCAGCAAAATGACTTGCTGCACCGTGCTGCGTTAGTTAATTGTAAATCTGCCCCCCAGTGTACTAGAACAAGATCAACAACAACCACCACCCAGACACCATCACACCATCACACCCTCAGCACCTACCCACCCTGCAGGGGCTGCAGGCAACAACGCAGATACAGAACACACACAGGCATAGTACTAGTGCGCAGGATACATGACCAGGGACACGTACATAGTCACACTGATACCCAAAGGCAAAGCAGGGAAGGGCACATACTGAGAGAGAGAGGACACGCACACAGGCAAAGAGTTAAGGACCCTCCCCTTACCCCCGGGAGAGAGTGAGACACACACACACACACAGACAAAGAGTTAAGGACCCCTCCACACACAAACACACACACAAACACACACTCTCTTTTCTCTCTCTCATACACCAACACACGAAAAGACCCAGAAAACACACCCAATCTTAGTGTAAGTACATCAGGGCACATATTCACAACAAACCCAAGAGCATGTATAGAATCTCACCACGAGATACGAGTACGAGGCAATTCATACACAGGCTGAAGAACCCAGTGAAACATGCAAACCCACACACATGGACACCTCTGGCAAGAGCTATGAGTATACATGTGCACGCACACACACAAAGAAAGTAAGAGTGGAACATTCAGCAGTCAAAAATGAGAGGTCAGATAGCACACACCAACTCATAGACAGGCAAACGAGCATACTTTAGATGGAGAAAAAGATGTGTACAGGTTGGAAAGGAAGCATACATTTTAGGCGGCTCACAATCTGAATCTCTAAGACAGATGTCTACTCAGTGTCTGGGCACACCCAACATGTCCAGTTGTGTAAAGTAGATAAAGAAAAACAAATAGAGGAATACAAAGACATATGCAGTGCAGTGGGCTTCTAAGAAGGCTAGATTAAACACTGCCCCTTATCGTCTTTTGTCTCTATTGCTTGGTGTCACAGAATTTGAGTACTACATGAATACATAAAAAATACACCAGATAATCACAAACACATGCTGGTGATTAGTTGGCTGATATACACAGTACACCACTAAAATGATAGAAACATTAGGACCAACTTGCCAAACACCTGAAGAACACCTGGGTAGTTTGGTTTCATACTGCCCGAAGGCCTTGAAAAAATAGTGCTTGAAGTAGAAGGTGGATGCTGGTCCTTCATTGATGGAAGTGAATTGGTCATTATACTCCTAGACCTCTTAAATGCTTTCTATAGAATCGACGTATACATTCCATCTCGAAAATAGTGGGAACCACAGAAGAACCTGGGAAATGGCTCTCTTATTTGCCCCAGTCTTCCTGAAAAGGCCACTTCATCATGGGGCACTTCAATTCACACAATACCATCTCAACCTGCAGTGTGTCCACAGAAACATCCCAGTCGACATTATTTTTCTGGATTTACATGAGGCCATCGCAAGACCTACTCACAGATCTAGCCGTTGTGTTCCACGTGTCTGCTGAAGAAACAAATATATTTTTCAAAATATCCGAAAAAACAGCCAGCAACTTGGAAATGTCAACAGCCACATTTCTATCACCAAACAGTGGTTGAATGCAAGCTGGTTGACCACCAAAAACGACAAAAACAATATATTGAATGTAGGCTCAAAGACTAACATCACAAAAATAATTTGCTAAATTTTCACTGAATCTTTGTATTTGAAATTCTGTCCATCCCTGTCCTAATTGCATTCCTTTCATCTTCACTATACATAACATAAGTATAGAGAAACATAGCTCCATTATTAAACATCGTTGTTTCTCATTTTATTAGAAAAATACAAATTATAGGAAAAATGACACAAGTGACCTATAGATTCAAGTTAATAACATACACAATAAAGCACAGCACAACTTTGTCATTTTTCATTGCACATATTTTAAAACAAACCTAGGCTCATATGGACCAGAGCTGTATCCATCATCAGTAGTACCATTGCTCAAGCAGTGGGTCAGATCCCTAGCTTCATGAATCGTGGTGTCTTGCAGAATTTGCACGTATCATTAAATAATTAACTGGTTAGCAGTGTATGAAGGGAGGGTGCCGGGACGCCAAGGTGACAGCATTTTCTGTCTTCAATCTTGATTGCCTGCCAGGCATCTCTGTCGGTAAAATCATGCAAAACCTCAATTTTGAGTTTCCAGGGGGCATATTAGCAAGGGCTGGCGATATAATTATCGCCGCTTTAGCGTCCGTTTTTGGGCGAAAAGCGGCGATAATTATATCGCAATATCATCAAGGACTACGCTAGAGCGTGTTTCCTTGATGTAGAGCCTGCTTTTTCACAGCCTCGCCTCGCATCGCTAATGAGATGCAAAGAAGGCGTGGCTGTGAAAACAACACATGTTAATATCGTGAAGGCAGCTTCGCGATATTAACAAGGAGGTACAGTGATAAAAAATCGCGCTACCTCAGTTTAACTCAGGAATTTAACGTCTGTTAAATTCCTGACTAGGCATACTTTTAATGGGAGATGGATTATGCTGATACGACCACAGGGTCGTATCAGCAATGTTATCAGCTGTTTCAATGGAACATCGCTGGGAAACCAGTGATGTTCCATTAGCAACACCGCTTCGCTGAAATATTATCGCCATAGCGCTATGCGTTGTAAATATAGCGTTATCATGGCGATAATATTCAGCGATAGCCAGCGATAATATTTCTATCGCTATGTACGGCCAGCGATAATTATCGCTGGCCGTTGATAATATGCCCCCAGGTTCTTGCCTATGGACTGTATCGCCACATCTGACCAAATAATTGCCATCACCCTTGCATATTTTATACGTCACCAAGCAGTCTAAAGCTTTGTGAATTAGGGAACCCTGTCTATCCTGGTTCTAGTTGATCATGACAATGTAAACTTTTAACTTCACTTTAATATGGGTAACAAGGAAAACAGAATTGAAAATTAAGTACTGAACTTGAAATTTAATTCTAACAACTTTCATCAGCTCGCTGCACTCGTTGAGTACACTTTGAATTTAGTGTAATTACATTTGACTCCTTTTAAGACACAACCCTAGGTCAAACCTCAGTCATCCCTATACCTTCCCGAAATCACAAACGAGTACTCAAAATAACCACGATTACTTCATGGTCAACAAAACAATTGAAGGCCTCTTGCAAAAAACAAGAATTTGCTGTAGATAATTTAACTCGGTCTTCCTAAATAACAGGTTTTTAGTTTTTTTTTTTTAGAAACAAAACACTGCAGCAAGAATAGTTCTAAATAGTTCCATATTTTCCCACGTCACTCCCCAATCCTCAGTAAATTCTGCCATCTCGGAGTTGAATCAAGGATCAGGTTTAAAACTGCTCTTATGGTTTACAGGATCCTTCAGTGGTAATCCTCCATATATCTCCAAAAGAGATCAAGCACTTTATTCGTTCATGAATCCTCATATTAGCAGCCAAAACTGAGCGGTAACCCTGCCAAGTAAACCGGAAACTGTAGGTGGATAAAATTGTCTGTGGAATGTCTCAGAATCCTGAATGGTTTACTGTTCCATGTCTGTGGTGAGCCAAATCACGCTTAGTTTCACAAGATGCTTCTCTTCTCAAAGAAATAGGCGCTTTCCCATGGAGACCATCACTCACTTTACTGTTTGTCATGAGTGGTATTACTATTTTTGAAACAATTTATAAGTTAACTTAATGCCCGTAAAAACAAAAAAAGCATTTTGTTTTACAATCACTTGATTACTTTCAATAAAAACAAACCAAAAGAGATCACAATTTCTTGAGTTGGCAAATTAAAATAGATTGTAAATCATTTTAAAACAACTGTAATTTAATTCCAAACTGATAAAAGTTTATTAATAAAGAATGAAAACCTTCCTAACGCTCTGCTGAGTACTTAGGACATCACTATTTTTACTACTCCACCACTTACGGTCTCATAAAAACCTAAAGAATGTATATGTTTGTTACAGACCTGGCATCCCATCTGGCGCTACTGTCCTATTTCTCAATGGCGTAATAACAGACAAGAGATTATCCTGCGAGTTATTTAATATTACCATCATCTGTTCTAAACACAGCCATCTCCTGACTTCTACTTACCGTAAAGCTATAAAGTTTGGCGAGATAATGATTACATGGTTTCTCAGGAACTACCGAATTATCCCGATTTCTGCTTGTTCGTACCTCTTCACCGTCTTAGTCTAAGTTACACAGAAGTTGAGTATTATCAAAAAGCATACATCAAGTGTGTGAATATCTCCAAGGTTTAAGCACTATCTAAAACAATTTTATGTATGTGTTGAAATATATATAGCATTCATTTAGCTCTGAAGCAATAACGTGATGCACATCAAAGGCGGTGGGAGAAACGTTCATGTTCATGAGTTGCATTTTACTTATATGCAGTACAGATTTAAATAGCATGTAATTATAATTTGAGACGCGGGGGAAATTAAGTGGTTTGCTCAGATTCACACAATTTTTGTTGATGTGCCAACAGTGGAATTAGAACCACATAATTTAAGCTACACAGCCGCAAACCTAGCCACCAGATCACAGATTTCTTCGCTCTCATGCATTTATGCTAAAAGAGACACACACATGCATGCACGCGCATCCCCCCATACACACATACATCCCTATCCCCTGCCCCCCCACCTCACATTTGTACTGCAACCAATTGCTAGCATGGTGGTACCTCTGACTCCTTGTGGAGGGATGGGCGGAAATAAGGCCTTGGAGGCTTGCTTTTAATGTGTTTAGCAATGATCATTTATAATCAATCAATCAGGAGTTTGTATAGCGCAGCTACTCACTGTGAGGGTTTCAAGGCACTAAGGGGGGGGCTGCTGATCCGTCTGGGGTTAAAGGTTCAGTCAAAGTGCCAGGTCTTGAGGTTCTTCCTGAATTGGGTCAACGACGCGGATTGCCTGAGGTGGAGGGGCAGGGTGTTCCAGATCTTGGTGGCAAGGTAGGAGAAGTATCTTCCTTCAGTTCTGGTCTTGTGGATCCGTGGGACGGAGGCCAGGGCGGTGTTGTCTGGCCGGTGTGTGGAATGCGAGGCTTTGGTTCAGATATTCTGGTCCTGCATCATGGGGAGCTTTGTAGGCATGTGTGAGGAGCTTGAAGGTGATTCGGTTGTTGATTGGGAGCCAGTGGAGTTGTCGGAGGTGTTGTGTTATGTGGCTGTGGTGGGGGGATGTCGAGGACCAGTCTGGCTGCGGCGTTTTGGACGTTCTGTAGTTTCCTGAGCTGTTTCTGGGTGACACCAGCATAGAGTGCGTTGCCATAGTCAACTCTGCTGGTGATGAGTGCGTGGGTGACCGTCTTTCTGGATTCTGTGGGGATACATCTGAATGTCTTTCAGAGCATGCGGAGCATGTGGAAGCAAGATGAGGATACTGCGTTGATTTGGTGGTTCATTGTGAGTGAGGAGTCCAGTATGATGTTGAGGTTGCGTGCGTGGTCCGGAGGGGTGGGAGGGGTTCCTAGTGCTGCCACCAGGAGTCGTCACAGGCTGAGGGGTGGGTCCCAGGATGAGTACTTTGGTCTTGTCCGAGTTGAGCTTGAGGCAGCTGTCTTTCATCCAGGTAGCAACAGCCTTCATTCCGCTGTGAAAGTTGATTCTGGCGGGGAGGGGATCAGCTGGGTGTCGTCGGCGTAGGAGATGATGTTGACTCTTTTGGCGATGGCGGTGAGTAGGGCCATGTAGACAATGAAGAGGGTGGGGCTAAGGGAGGAGCTCTGGGCACTCCGCAGCTGATCTCTGTAGGTTTTGAGAGGAACAGGGGTAGTCTGACTCGCTGTGTTCGGTCGGTGAGAAAGGAGTGGATCCAGTCCAGTGCCCTGTCGCAGGTGCCGGCGTCATGGAGTCTTGTGATTAGGGTGCGGTGGGAGACGGTGTCAAAGGTGGCCGAGAGGTCCAGTAGGATGAGGGCTGCGGTTTTGCCCCGGTAGAGGAGGGAGTGGATGTCATCGGTGGCAGCGAGGAATGCGGTCTCAGTCCTGTGGTTGCTTCGGAAGCCAGTTTGGGAGGTGTCCAGGATGTGGTTCTCTTTCATGAACTCGGAGAGTTGGACATTAATGGCCTTCTCGATGACCTTGGCTGGGAAGGGGAGGAGAGAGATGGGTCTGAAGTTCTTGAGGTTTGACGGGTCGATGGACGGCTTCTTCAGCAGGGGGTTGATGGAGGCGGCTGCTCTATGGAAGATGTGGTACGGGCAAGGATCCGATGGGGCTCCTGAGTGGATGCTCTTCATGGTCTTGAGTGTGTCGTCTGTGGTGAGTGAAGTCCATTTGAGCATGATCTGTTGGGGTGCCGCGTGGTTGCGTGCGGTGGTGGCGGGCGTAGTGGCAGGGTATTGGGTGTCAAAGCTGTCGTAGATCTGCCTGATCTTGTGGTGGAAGAAGGTGCTGAGTTTGTTGCAGATGTCTTAGGAAGGTGGGACGTCTGTGGTCTCGCTGTTGGGCCTAGCGAACTCCTGGACGATGGTGAAGAGATCTTTGCTGTTGTGTGCATTGGCATTAATTCTATCTTGGAAGGCTGTTTTCTATGTAGTTTTGAGGAGAAGGTGGTGTGCATTGACAGTGGATTTGAAGGTTGCGTGGGTTTCCGGGGTTTTGTTGTTCCTACATCTCTTCTCGAGTCGTCTGCAGGTGCGTCTGGACTCTTGGAGGGCAGGAGTGAACAAGCTGGCTTCCTTGGAGTGTTGCTTGTCTGGTGTCTTCTTTTGGGGTAACAGAGTATCGGCGCAGTTGGAGATCCATTGGTGAAGGTTGCGCGCTGCGGTGTTGGCGTCTGTTGGTGTTCGCGGAGTGGTCGTGCTGAGGAAGTCAACGAGAAGTTCTTCGGTGGCCTTGTTCCAGCTGTGATAGGGGGGGAGCGATGAGGGCAGTTGTATACAGTGGGCAGTGGCGGCTGGTGACATTTGAAAGTGGTGAGGCGTAAAATGATTGTCATACTGCACCGTAGCGAGCGAGCGCTCGCGAGCGAGCCCGAACAACCTAATGGCGGATTGGGGGGGTTCTCCCCCCGAGAAAAGTTTGAAAAAAGAGTGGACAAATGGTGCATTTTCAAGCAAATTTGAGAAGGCAGGAAGGTTAATAAAGCAATTGTGAAAGTGCAGTTATTACAATTAAAATACCAAAAATTAGGTAATGCTTGTCAGCTTTACCAGGTGCTGAAAATAAAAATATAACAATTTATTTTTGAAACATTAGGATAATCAAACAAAGAATGGGGAAAAAAACTTAACGCTCTAATTATTACCTTGCAGTTTGCATGCAGGTCTTAGATGACAGTTAATAGCTCACTGTTCTATGTTGCACAAACTGCAAGTAACAAAAGGATCTCTCTGACAAAAGCAGTGACTCACTGACCTATTTACATCATGTTCATTTTGTGATCTGCATCAGGTACCTGTTCTTTGCAGCAGGCACATTAACCTTCTGCGCTACCTTTCCATGAGTCAAAACTTCCACTAGACAAAACTCTGATCTCTCTCTAGGGAAAACATTAACCATCAGTGTTATCATGACATTTTTATTGTTTCTGAAAATTGCCAGAGGCCAGTGGTAGCGAGTGCTCTTAGAACCATAATATCTTGCAATTCCATTCAAATTACGCACTAGACAAGAAAGAGAGCAATATGCTGCCTAAATAAAAAGTACCAACATCCTGGAAAAAGCAAAGTAAAGCATGTGAAATGTAAGCAGGAAGAACATGGTTACCAATCCACCCATCAATCAGTCATTGCAGTACCCCAGGATTGGTGCACTTCCCACCCGGGAAAACAATGCTGTTCAAAAAAAGACAAGAAAACAAAAGTACTGCTTAACTGGCAAACTCTGCAAAGTAGCGCTAATATGTTTGGGTGTGAATAATATCAATCTAGCCACTTTGCGAACACTCTGACTTGCTTTATTTCGTTTTTTTATTTATTTTTCATAGTTTGAACCTTTTATTCCCAAATATGATAACGTTTCTTCAGAACTAAAGTGTATTTAATTAACATGTGGAAATGTTCCACCCGGTTCAATAAATTATATCACTGCATTTGGGAGTCATTCATTATATTTGCATCTAAGGTAAGGATGTACTTTACGTACAAACGCTCATTGACCAAGCCTTAAGCGGATACCAGGCGTCATTTTTGCAAAAATACTGGTTTTACACTGCGGAAGGACGAGTATGCAATTTTTGCCCACTCTTAATAATAAGAGTCCGTCGTTTCTCAGATGGCGCGAAAGAGGCCTACCCCAGCTCACACAGAGTACACCACGTACAGATTGCCACACGTGGTCGCCGGCCTGGGGCTGAGCCTCACACTCTCTCAGGTTTCATTTCCTTTACAGTAAACGCCTGGGTAGGCTGAGAATTAACTAGGCAGGACTAGGCTAGCGTACTAAAAACGCTACACACCCATAAATGGCACCAATGTCAACCTTAGAAGGATGAGAGGCGGAGTCAGTCTTGCTCGGATGTCACCCTTTACCTGCACATCGGTGTCTGCAGCCTGCGCATAGATCCCCTCAGCTATCTTACCATCTGCTTTACTTTCATCATGGATACAAGAACTGGTAAATGTAAGGATTTATCTAACACAAGTTTATTGGCCACAATGAGGGGAACCCTCAAAAACGGTTCCTTATTTCTTTTTAGGCCGCGCCCATCTTTCATGATGTTTTAGACTCCCCAGGCCTTCATTTTCTATCACGGCTAAGGCACTATACCGCCCACTGACTGAGTTCAGTGTATTGGCTAGGAACGGGATGGGCACGGGCTCCTGACGGGAACCAAACCTATGGCCGCAAGTTAAGCAAGGATCACTGCGGTGGCTGCTTTAACCCACGGAGCCATTTTACTGCGTTAAGATGGTCAGGGTGTCAAGAATCGTCAATCGTGTGTACAAAAGACAACACAGTTTACAGGTTCAAAAAAACGAGACTGACGCTTGCCCATTGGCAGGTAGTTAAATCCTCCATAAATGGCTGATGGGTTATTTACAATGTCTGTTTCAATCAGAATTTGTGACGAATCCCCGAGCTCCAAGAGCAGACAGGCCTTTCAGAAGTTCTAATATTGCAGACCAACTCCCGGCGCGTCTTCTCTCTCATCTGCCTCGCCGCCACCCTCCCCGTCTCACCCTCATCTCACCTGTTCTCTCTCACCATTCTCCTTTCCGACCCTCCTTCTTCCGCCTACTCCTTCTTTCTTCCTCCTGCCCTCTGCTTGCACCCCTCCCCCGCTCCACTCGGAGGCCAGGTGACAGATCTGAGATTCTCATGAAGGCCTTACCCTCTTGCTCTGCTTACTGCTCCTTCCTGAGCTTGCCCCTGCTCGGCTGCTCCCAGTCTCTTACGTGGACCAGCACCGATCCATGGGTTTACTGTGGCACGACTACATGGATGGCTCCTACCCGGAAACAAACAGCTCTCTCTGCTCCTCGCCAGGGCTAGAGTCAAACCCTTCGCTCACCAGTCCCAGTATGGCTCCTTACTGCTCGCCGGCCTTTCCCAGAAAAGGTTCTTGTCTTTAGCTAGGCACTGTGACCAGGATGCAGAGTGAGAGCCGGCCCGGGGATAGACCTGCGCACGATGGACATGTCACGACGTAAACCATGCTATACTAAATATTCACTACATTCGACGGACTCAGTATTGACCTTATTGTTCGAAACTGCAGTGCAGAGCAAAAATCGCAACGTCACAGGCAGGTCGCACTGAAGACACGAGGTGCGTCGTGTGTGTGGCGCCGCGCGGTCTGCTGCGAGTGCGACGACGTCACAACAAAATGGCCAATCACTGTCTGCATGGCTGCACAGTGATTGGTCATACGTTTCCAAGTGCCACCCACGCACGGCACCCAATGCCGATTATGCCAGCCTCGGTCTGCACAGTGAACGCGTGCCTCAGCCAATCCAGACGCTGCTCCAGCAGCGCCTGGATTGGCTTGAGCAGGGATACACCCCCGCCCATTAGGAGACCGGGGGCTGCGGCATGAAGCAACCCTCGCTCTCCAAATGTGCAGGCTAGTGCGCATGTTCGGGCTGGTTCGGAAAAAATTACCATCCCAAACCCGAACATGCGCACTATTGCTGCTGCGCTTCACTGACTCACTGACTGTCAGTCAAACCCTGATGCTGCCGCAGCCCCACCCCCTTCAGTGTCCTGATTGACTCGGGCGTGGCCCGGTGACCCGCCGCCGCCGGCCAGGAATTCGTGAGTTAGAAGTGGAACGATTTCGAAGACGATGTTGTGGCCATGTGGCATTAGTGGGGCAACGCCCCAGCGCCCCAATGGACGCACCGCCACTGACAGTGGGTGTGGCGAAGGTGAGATACACTCAGTGGTGGTCGGTCCAGAGGAGTTCGGTGGTGTGGCTGTAGGTGATGTGTCCGCTGGTGGAAAAAGGGGTCGAGCGTGTGTCCGGCTGTGTGGGTCGGTGCGGTGACTAGCTGCTTGAGTCAGATGTTGGCGAGGTTCTGGTCACAGGGTAGGAGTTTTCTTTAATGAAAAACAAAAGTTGAATAAACACTTGGTTTTCAATGTCTTTAGGGCTTTCTGGTCCGGGATACGTTGGGTGGGATTTCATTTCCAACTTGTGACTTTTTCTCACTCTCTCTTTCTCCAAGGTGTACAGCTCATCATGGCACCCTCAGAAAAACAAAAAGCCAAGTTATTGTAAAAGAGCCTCAGTGGTCTAAATTCAAAAAAATTTAGACCAGTGTTTCCTCCTTTTCCTCCCCTACATAATCCTTTCATCAAAATCAAAAGAATAGAATACAGGCTTTAGTAAAAGCTGAGACACCCTTCATGCTATCCTTTTATGAAAAAAACTGTATAGCTGCGTCAGGAGAGTTATGATCCTGTAAACCTTCTCTAGTGGGAGGGAGGCGAACTCCATCAGGTCTAGTTCACTGTTTTCCAAGCCTTAAAACTGTTTCCAAGATTCCCAGTTCAATCTTTATCACAAACTGCGAGTTGACTTAGCGTGTACCCCTCTCAATACTCCTAAGGGCTGACAGGGTATCTTTTTACAAAAAAAAACAGAGAAAGAAAAGGCAATCAAAACCAATAGGGAAACCAAAGTATAGTATGTTTTCCTACCCTCTCTACACCCTCTGGCCCAGTTTCACCCACTCCCCCCAGTCACCACAGTCCTCCAGAACTGTGGCACACTGTTGAGCCTCTGTAGGCAGTGTCTAGGAGTCTTCCGACCAAGTGTCCTTTAGGTCTTCCTCGCTCTTCTTCTTGACTAGCTCCTCATCACATTTGGACTCAAGGCTCTCAGGATCTCCTCCTCGATGTCCTACTGGTTTGGGCTCTTGAGTGCTCCTCCTCACTGCCCACTTGGCTTCCTCCTCCTTCTGGAAAATCAAGTCCTTTTTTAATCTCCCTGTTCCAGCTTCCTCGCTTGTTTTCCCTGACTCCCCTTGTCTGTGTCAGTCTTCTCTGTCCTGTATCCTCTCTCCCTGTTGTTGTCCTTTCTCTTTTCCAGTTACCCTCTCTTTCTGATGTTGTCCTTCTTCTTTGTCTAGAATCCCAGGATGCGAACCGGCCAAAACACGGGAACCCTGTGCCAGTATTCCATTTAAAATGTACCCCCTCACAGTCATCTTTTAATTTGTTATGGGAATGGCTTAGAGGCCTCACCACTGCATATGTCACAGTGTTACAGCTTCTCTCTACCTAACCTTCTACATGCTTCCCATAACTATCTAAAACACACACACACACAAACATTGAAACCCTGCACACCACTGATGCTCATTCAACCCACACAATCTCTTCAGCATATCATGTACCACCTCACACACAAAAGACTTACAGACACCTTGTTCATACCAACCACCACACACACATCATGGATGTCTATATCTGTGTCTTATAATACTACAACATCCAGCAGATTGATGGGTTCATCCAAATAGGAGTGGACTTTGTGGGTATCTGTCGATCATCGTGACCATGCAACCTTTAGCAGCAAACAACCTTTAACTCCTTCAATGTCCACCCCTGCTGTTTTCCTCTATTGCCCACAACGCTCATCATGCTCAACCTCATTTACCATGCACTGGGGGCCAACCCTGCTTTCAAAGCTCAGAATTCCAACTGTGTCACTGCTGCCTCAACCAGCCACACTAACTTCTACCTTGGCAACTTCAATATTTTAGGCATTGTTTCATCAAGACAATGAATGATGTCCTCTTCTATCCTCTAGTCACTGCTGACATTGCTTAGTTCAAGAGCCTGCCTACTCATACCAAAAAGAACATTCTGCAACTTGTGTGCACCTCAGTAACCTACCTAGCTTGCCACCCACTGTAATGTATATAGACTGGATTGACCTTCTATTATCTCCTTTGCACCACTGGCCACATAGCTCTCCCACTAAGGTCAGCCAAAGTCATCAAAGACGAAAAGAAAATCCTTTAAGCGATTCTCGATGGATGATCTACAAGAGAGACATTCCTAGCTGGCACATATGGCCCCACCATTAATCGTAAGACACTACTGCATGGGTACTCACAAACATTTTCCCGGGGGCCGCAATGTTTGGTCTATGGTGTGACCGCGGGCTGCGCTGATGCCAGCGGTGGGGGGGGGTGTAAAGTGGGTGTAGGGGAAGCAAAGCATGTATGTATATCTAGTGGCTGTTTTTAAAAATGAAGGTGTTCCTAAAGTTAAGGGCCTAGCTACTTCCTTTCCCTAACTGCAATTAACCTTTAAATAAGTGCTTGCTGTATATTTAACATTGTTTTCCATGTTAGTGCTGAGTCAAGTAAACAGCAGCCCAGTGCAGCTGCTGCCCAGGAGGCCACATGTAAAGGTCAGGAGAGCCGCATGCAGCCCCCGGGCCGTACTTTGATTATCACTGCACTACTGTATGGCTTTAACAATATCTCCCTGATCATAGCACAGGCCAAATCCCCACTTGAAGATTTGTTTCATGAGATACCAGCCTTCTATTGGGGCAGCCAAAAACTGCCTAAGACCATATGAGTCATTAGATATCAGGAGAGAAAGTGGCAGTTAACACAGTGGAAAATAGACCTGAAGAAGCTAACTACCTTACCCACCATCTCCAGGGAGCACAATATATAGGACAGGGCTGCCTACTGCAAGATCACCATTAGTGAAGCGTCCAACAGAAACAGATGTTCTTCAAAGCAATCAAGCTGTTGTGAATCCCATGCTTCAACATTCCAAGAAGAGGTTCAAAGGTATAAATAACTTCTTCATAGACAAGTTTGACAAGTTTGAACAACATATAAACATTACACCCACATCAGACATCGCCATTATGGTCCTACCATGTAGTAAGCCCAAGTAGACTACTTACAACCCTCTCTCCTCTAATTATTAGATAAACATTCTCAATTCTCAGGAAGCCTCTGCTTATGAAGACGAGGTCATACTATCCATATTAAACAAAATCCCAGGTGAAGATCTTGCATCTCCATTTAACATTGTCAATGTGTTCCTTGCCCAGGATTTGCTTAATGATGCCTGCAAGACAGGACATATTGTGCCCATCCTGAAGAAATCCAGCCTAGACATTAATTACCTTGCAGATTGTTGTCTAAGTCAACCATTTAACATCCCTGGGGAAGATCATTGAAGCGGCTGTCTCCAGACATCTCCACTGTAAGTCCAAAATGCCTCTTCTGGGGTCAGAGACGGGAACCATCTAAATGTTTGATGACACCACACAGATCTATTACAATAACAACTCTTGCCTCCTTGACCTACCTAACGTCTTTTGAGCCTTCAATGTGGTACACCGCTGCACCCTGCTTAATACTTTCACATCCCAAATGGGCTATGAAACTATCACTTCACAATAGCATGAGTCACATCTGAAGAGCAGACCCACCCGACTGGTCCACATTAGTTTCTTCACATCCCAGCTGGTGCCGTTATGTCATGATGCTCCCCAAAGCTCCATCTTCTATCTAGTAATCTACAATGCATTTGTGGTTCCCAGGGAATTATGCAGCCTAACAAGAATGACAGAATCTATTGCCATTTTGGTGGACTCTCTTCCGGGTACAATACGGATTGCCTGAAGGACTGCCTTGCTAACTTCCAAGGCAGGATGTCCAGGGCATAGCTCAAATGTGCCCTTGAAAGAAATATGGGGCTTATTTACAAGCACCTTGCGCCGCCGGCACGTCACTTTTCCCCATATTACAACTGACGCACCAACAGCACAAGAGGCTTGTAAATAAGCCGCTATGTCTTTACCTTTATTCATTAAACGACAGCAAGCACAAAACTGGCTCTTTGAGATGAATCTTAATGGCTTAATTCTGTGACTTGTTGTCAACACCAAGGGGCCGATTCCGATTCGGGCCGGAAATCTCCCGACCGAGCCGGACCCGGAGAGAATTCCGACCGGATCGGACTCCAGCAGTCCGACCGGACGAGTACGATGCATTCGCATGCTATCGGACTCGATTCGGTCGGACTCTGTGAAGTCAATGGGAGCCGGTCGTACGGCGCGTACGCGGGCTCCCATTGACTCAATGGAGTGCGAGGCGAACAAGGGCGCCCCCTACAGTGGGTGACGCGTCCATGCGCATCGCGGCGTACATGCACAGGTAGGGGGGACCCATGGGTCCCCCTGTGTGCGACTCAGCGCACCTACGCGTTTAGGGGGTCCGACGCGGACCCCCAAAGTCCGGCTCCGACAGCTCTTTCGAGCCGGACGACGCGAGTCGGTCGGACTGCTTGCGGCGCGCATCGTACTTACCCGGCCGGGAAACGTCTCCATAGCGCGGTGCGAATCGTGTCCGTGCGAGTCGGTCGGAGCGTGTTGAAGCCGCGTACATGTCGGTCGGCGATTTCGCGGGCGCATGCATCGTACTCGCTCGGCCGGACCCGCGTACAATTCGGTCGGGAAACAGGGCTCCGAATCGGATCCGGTAAATCCGAATCCGATTCGGAGCCCTACCGGCCGAGATCGGAATCGGCCCCCAACAAGTCTCTGGGTGTCTTCATGACTCCAACTACAGCTTCAGGTTCACATACTTCACAAGTAAAAGTCTTCCTGGCATAAATTGACCCAGGTCCACTGAGTGTTGTTCTTTCCACTGAAAGACAATTTTGCACATGCCCTCTAGGCTTGTTCATTTCCCATCTTATTGGAGGTAACATTCTGCTGGCCAGCTTCCCTGAGGTCTGCATGACTCTTCTGAAAAGTGAATGAACTCCAAATAGTAGCATGCCTCATCAAAGGTCTGTGTAAGAACGCCAGGATCACATCGACCTAAAAAGAGGTTGTGTGGCTACCACTGTCTGCACTGTCAACAAGGCTATGCAGTTGAGGATATCTGGTTGAGGACGCATGTCACACAGCAGCAGCATTCCCTGTTTTTCTCCTAAGAAGTAGAAACACATAATTTTCCAGAGCCACCAGGTTACACCCTTTGTCACTTCCACAAGCTGAAAAACACCTCTTTAACTAACACCTCATAAAAGAGGGAATACCCAAATGCAAAACCACCCTGCAGAATTTCCAATCGGATCTCTTCCCAGTGTACACCTCTCCTATCCATATAGGGTCTCTGTTACATCTGTGCTGAGAGCTATGCAAGAGTGTACCAGAGACAACACGCATTCAGGAGAAGACAGTGTGCACCTCCCGCTGTCAGGGAGCATATTGGTGGACAAGTGCTCAGCACCTGGTTAAGTGTTATTAGCAATTAGAGCGCACTGGCATTTTCATGCTTGCAGTCGTCCATAGGCATGTTCTGTAAGCTGTGTGGACCATGAGTCATGATGAGTGGTGGTGGGACTGTGGAATTCAATGCTGAACAAAGGATGTCAAACTTAGCCTACTTTGTGTGGCAAATGAACAACAGTATTTTCAGGAAGGGGCATGGACAAGCCTCATAAACTGCTATTTCCAATATAGTTGTCAGTCCATAGAATCCAAGATGAAGTAGAGTCTTTTCCTCTGATATCAGAGCCTGTTCAGATCATTTACAAATAGGCATTTCCAGTGCAGGATGCGAACGACGCATTCTTTCACCCATTTTTTTTATCACTTCTTGGTCCCCTTGCTACTATTTTTGGATCTGTTGGAACTTCTCCTGTATGTATTTCTGGATATTCTTGTGTGGCTCATTCCTCCTTCCTTGTGTCAAAGAGAAAATGGTGTCTTGCTAATAACTTCAGTATCAATATTAATCTTCAAACAAAAACAACTTATTTGCCAAGGACGTTTTTTTCCCTTTGTGGTTTTCTCCACCTAACTGACACACTTAATACCTTTAATTTGTAATGTTCAGTGCAGGGTGCCTTCTCTTCGGACAATCAAGAAAGGGGCTAAAGTGGTGTGGTCAATATGATGGCCGAACAGGAGTGAAAGAATGGAGCTCCGATGACGGCATTAATGATTCGGAGAAAATTCTGCTGCTAAGCACCCATCCCAGGCCCCCCAATGAATAATTCTGCTGCAGGCCACTGTTATCCCGTAGCTAAATGGAAATGACAGCAAATGCTCCTGTGCTGTGTGGGACAAGGAAATGGCAGTCGGAGCCTGCGTCCCTGCACAAGGAAGATTTTTGACGTGGGAACCACATGAACAACCCCTTGGCTGAAGGTGATGTATCTACTGCCTGAAGGTAATTAACAGGTGACAGCTGTGCTTCACTACGGAGGGGAGTTACTGGGGAGCTGAGGGTAACTCTGCACCGCTGCGTGTTGCAGGGCGCAGGAGGGTTGTTTCCCGACCTCATTTCTCCTTCTCCTCTTACCTGAACGTGGTGTAGTTGGCTTCCTCCTAGCCTCCTGCTCAGCGTTCTCCACATCTATTGCGCCCATTTTCTGATGTCCCACTCAGGACACTTTTGGGCGCCATCTTGGGTTGGCGGTCTGGTTGTTGACCGCCCGGCCTCAAAATTCCCTACTTAATGGGAGCTGTGACGAGGAATGCGCCCATCCGCGTCCGGACCGCGCCAGCCATGCTGCCCGTTTTTCATCTTCAGCTAATATTGCCTTGTCTAGAGAGCAGGTGCTATGTTTGAATAAAGTGGCCTTTCCGGGGTTGGCCAGTATTGATCTGACCACGGCTAGACAGGAGTTTTGCTGCAACTTCTGCTCCTTTTCACTGGTAGGCAGGGATGAGAGGGCGAATGACAGTAAAACCGCTCTAAAGTCACCGACAACACACCTCAGGGCCACTAGTTCCAACATAAAGGCCTGTTTGATAAATTGTAGATCTCTCCCCAAACGCTCTTATGATATCTGGCTCGCTCTGGAGTCAAACTACTGGGACCTTATGTTTTTAACCGAAACCTGGTTAAAGGAAAGCTCCAACCCTGACCTATTGTTGGCAATACACGAGGGTTTTCAGATCTCTGTTGCCAACCGAGCTGGCCACAGGATAGATGGCGGGCTTGCTATTATTATGAGGGATGGCTGGGAGATCTCGTGTAGGAAAATTGAGTGCATAGGGATTATTGAGGCGCTGTTTTATTGTATTAAAACCTCCCCCGCCTCATCTATTGCTGGGATCCAGGTTTACAGACCCCCTGATACTCCATCCTGCCATCTGTTAGAGTTATGCGACATCATAGCGGATCTGTCACTGAGGCACGCCAATTTCACAGTCCTTGGCGATTTTAATTTCCACATGCACAATGGCAATTGCTCCATGGCCTCTCAGTTGGCAAACACGCTGGAGGGTTTAAACCTGACACAAAAGGTGTGTGCCCCTACCCATATAGCAGGCCATATGTTGGATCTTATTTTTACTAATGATTCCAACCTGAAAGTAGAGGCCCGCTACCTCTGGCCTGGTCTGCCATCTGTTAGTTGCTTTCAGTTTTGTAGGCAAATTCTCGGGCAGTAGTGCCAGGCCAATATACGAGGAAAGGAGAAACTGGAGGAAGGTCTCCCCTGAAACTTTGGGACCCTGGTTACAAAACGCACCCCCTCAGCTGACGGGTGACCCAAGCAGTGATGTATCCAGTTTTAACTGCTGGGTCACCTCCGCCCTAGACAGAGTGGCCCCTCTTAGAACAGCTAAATCTGCCAGAAAAAAACCCTCTGCCCCTTGGTTTTCCTTGGAACTACGAGCAGGAAAAAGTTTATGCAAGAAACTGGTACGTGCTTGGTGTAAATCTTACAATCCAGAGGCTAAATGCTCCTATAGAGCGGCCCTAAAAAAAAAGCATGGGCTGAGCGCAACACCATTAGGGACTGCTATGATAACCAAATTAAATTGTCTGATAACTCAGCCAAAGAAGTTTTAAAATTGTCCAATGTTTTACCAAGCCGAAGGCTCTTAACAGCACCGTTTCCCCGTCAGCCACCTTCTGCGAGGACTTATCAGACTTTTTTCAGGAGAAAATACAATTAATTTATTCCTCCTTCCCACCTGCTATGCCCTCTTCTATGTTAAATCCCACCTCTGACCCCCTTGGCACCAGGTCCGAATTTCGCCCGCTTCTCCCGGAGGCATCTCTCATAGAACTGTACAATTGTAAATCAGGTTCTCCTGGTGACCCCTGCCCGGCTCAGTTCTTCATATTACTTGCCCCATGGCTCAATACGCTGCTGAACCTGATTTGGAACTCCTCTCTGACAATGGGTAGCTAGCCCACCGTCTGGAAACAAGCCTATTTACTGCCTATTCTTAAGAAACCAGACGCTGATCCAGCAGAGCACAAGAATTTTAGGCCTATTTCCCTTCTACCGGCGCCTGCTAAAATTCTTGAGAAGGAAGTTCAGAAACAACAGTCCAATTTCCTTGAATCTAACAATTGTCTCCATGACTCCCAATCTGGTTTTAGATCAGGCTATACAGCACGGAGACAGCTCTTTTGGAAGTTGCTGAAACAGTACGTGAAGCGTTAGACCAGGGCAGCTCTGCAATGCTTGTGCTGTTGGATCTCTCCGCAGCATTCGACACGGTGCCACATCGGATTCTTTTGGAGAGACTTAAGCACTTGGGAGTGAGGGGAACCATGCTAGCCTGGTTCCACTCATTTTTAGAGGACCGCTCTCAGCAGGTATTTCTTCGCCCCCACGTGTCCTCACAGAAACCCCTTGTGTGTGGTGTTCCCCAAGGCTCGGCTCTGAGCCCACTACTATTCAATGTCTGATTAACCCCCCTCGCGACTCTGGTCGAGCAATGGGGAGTGAAAGTAGTATCTTACGCTGATGATACTCAGCTGGTGTTCTCTTTCAGAGAACACTCCGAAGCTGCTTTTGCCGACTTTAAGCAATGCCTGAACAACATCTCGGCCTGGATGACGGAAAGTTGCTTGAAATTAAACGCCGAGAAAACAGAGGTCTTATTCTTTAATCAATCTTCTTCCCTGCTACCTGAGCTCTGGTGGCCGTCAGAGTTAAACCCCACGCTGATCCCAGTAGATTCAGCTAGAAATCTGGGGTTCAAATTTGATACGGACCTCTCCTGCAAGGCCCAGATTTGCCAAGTCTCCTCGTCTTGCTTCTGGAAGCTGAGAGCCCTGCGGAGATTCCTTCATCTCCTGCCAATTGACTGCAGGAAGACAGTGGTCCATGCATTGGTCACGCCCCAGCTAGACTACTTCAATAGCCTCTATATTGGATTACCAGAGTATCTGATCTGCAGGCTGCAAATAATTCAAAATGCTGCAGCCAGACTTATTAGGAAAGTGCTGTTCCGTCACCACATATCCCCCCATCTGCGGAGCCTCCACTGGCTGCCTGTCAAAAGGAGGATTGAGTATAAGGCGCTCACCATCGCCTACAGAGCCACAAGAGATCGGGGCCTGGGCTACTTGAAACAGAGACTCCAAAACTATCATCAAGACAGGGTTCTGAGATCTAATCACCTGAAACTGCTCAGGATTCCTCGCTTTTCTAAGGCCAGGATAGGCGGTCGAGCTTTCTCTGTGAGAACTGCGTCACTTTGGAATTCCATGCCTGTCCATCTTCGTATGATAGAGTCAGAATTGGCATTTAGGAAAGCGCTCAAACCCTGGCTCTTTAGCTTCCTGTAGTTCTCCCCCCTTTTTCCTCATTGTGAATCTGCATTTAGCGCCAGGACACCTCCGTTGGAGGTAGCCGTGCGCTCTATAAATGTCATTTATTATTATTATTATTATTATCAGTGAGTCCAGGAAACTGGGGTGTTGAGGGGAGGTGTGGACACAGCCCGCTATACAAGACCTGATGGCAAGCACTGACAGAGGATCTCAGAAGACCCCGCAGACCTGGAAAGCCAGCCCAGCCCGAGGTGAGCTGCGGACTTGTGGGTTGCGGGATGAGTGAAGATCAAGTTTGCTGCAGCTATTCAGCCTGCAGTGGGAATATGGACTGGGGTGAGGGGGGGGGGTCAGGGTACTACTGGTTGAAGCTAGGGCCTTCTGGGTCTCGCCATTGGCCTCCCCCACTGCACGTGAGTCCAGCAAGATGGCCCACACAAAGCAAGAGGAGGGGAAGAACACCCCAGGTCCCCAGTAAGAAGCACACTGCTAGGTGACCTGCCCAGGGCAGAGACGCCAGAGGATGTCCCTGCTTTGCACTAGTATCTGTTCACTAAGGGGTCATCGAGACCACAGCAATGGCCCCATGTGAAGCTGGAGCCTTGAGGTGCTTGGAGATGGTGTAGGATTCCATCCAGAGACACCCTGAGTAACGATTTGCGGCACCAAGAGACTGGGTCAGAACTGCAAACTAGTGATGTGGCCTCACACTCGGAGGAGCAGAGTGAATTGTCAGGTGGAGATGTGGGGTCATCTAGGGTGCACCTGGAGGCATTGCCCAATCCCATCTCTGCTCGGATGAAAGGCAACAAGCACAGCAACTAACTGATCATAAAACAAAGGGAGTGCATTTAGGTTAGAACATAGTAACACGTAGAGACACCCGGAAGAGGGTTAGAGCCAAGAGACAACCCCAGGGCAACATGGACACATACAGTGGATTAACAATTGCACTCCCTTTCATGGGGAAAGAGGTCATATTGGACTCTAAATCATGAGAATCCCACAGGGTAATGGAACAGATAGTATTAAATACTCCTCTGTTAATAGTAACGTCTAGGAGTATAGAAGTGTGGGAGCATTTTTGAGAAAGGTTTGTTCAGTAACATTAAAGATTTTCACACAATGATTGGCACAAATGGAAGCAAAGTTTACAAACGCTTTTAAAGATGATTCCTGACAATAGATAAGACACTGGCCAATTTTCACACAATATCCTAGAACTTTAACAGTCTGAAGAATTAAATTAAGAGGGAGGCGGCATTGAAATATATAAAACAATACTTCTGTATGGTAACAATTTGGCAAGGCTAGGCACCCATTGCGGTTTCCTATGCAGGCATGGACATGCAAGGGGTTGCACAAAAGACTCACGAGGAAAGTAGACATTCTTTCACATAAAACATTCTCCTTCAAAGTACTGGATCACAGGGATCCAGGGCAAATGGCCAATGTTCGTTTTTGGCGGAGAAGGGGGAGGGAGGTCATATGTGCACCCTTCTATGAGTCTATACGGCCCCACTGATCTCACGGCCATACTGGGAGACTTGAATTGCAGTAGCCCTGGAGGGAATCACAATAGCAGAGAGTGATCTTAGTGCTGGTATAGATGTAGAGTGTGACATATGTAGGAAAACAAGACACCTCTCATTATACTAACTATGTGGCATGAGGAGAGGGCTTCTTTGGCCTAATAGATGCATGGAGGTACTGCACCCTGCAGCAAAGAAATACACCCATTACTCGGTCACATCTGTTCATGCAGTGACCATTTCCTGGTCCCAGCAGCTGGCATTCCAAGGGTGACTGAGGTGCAAATCCGTCCTAGGGGCTTATCCATTCAAGCACCAGGGCAACTCCTGGTGAGTGAAGGGAGTAACCAACCACGGGAAGTGTGGAGATTAAACACATGGTGACTTTCAAATAGCACATTCACTCATTATCAGGGAGAAGATACTGATGAATACTTTAAAATAAATACTGGCATAGTACCATCTACTGGCATACATGGGAAGTATATAAAACGGTCAGAGAGAGAAAAGCAATGACATATCATTGTTGCCAAAAGAAAATCAAGGAATAATCCCTAGAGTCCCTGGAAATTAAACACAACTAAAAAAAAAGCATAAGCACCAAATAAAGCGAAATCCCTCCTTAGGAAGATAGAGACTACCCATCTGGTAATTAGACAAATATTAGATTTCGGCAGGTTGACGTGGCTGGCATTGCAGACTCATGTATACGAGTTTGGTATCAAAGCTGGGAAGCTGCTCCGTTGGCTGCCAATGAAGCTAGAAAGATATAATGCGGTCCCAGGATTACACAGTGAATGGAACAGAGTAGTGGACCTGCAGTTTATAACGCAGACATTTGCGGACTATTATAAAAGTATTTACAAGGCACGCCTGCCCACACCAGAATGTGTGAGCCAAGATGCTGATGGACGTGCTCATCGCACACCCACCAGGTGAGGTATGGGCAGAGTTAGGCAAATCACTTAGGGGCAGATTTACAAGGAACTGACGCATCTGTATAGATACATCAGTTTCCTTGCGTCAGCTACAAATGTCCTTGCGCCACCATGGGTGCACTGTATTTATAATACAGTGCACCATGGCGCAAGGAATTACAGATGCGTCAGAAATTCTGACGCATCTGTTGGAGCAAAAGTGACGCATTGTTGGAGTTGGTCACAAAAGTGACGCAACTCCAGCAATGCGCCAGAAAACATAGGTAGGTCCCATGTAAAAAGCCCTGCGTCAATCCATACGCCTGGTCTGAGCAGGCGTAGGGATTTTAAAGCAGTGAAGGCGTAGAATGACGCAGTGAAATCTTGTAAATTTCACTGTGCCAGTTCCTACGTGGCTTTTTGCATGGGAACGCCTGTCTCCTGCATACATTATACCTGGTGAGGTATAATGTGACGCAGGGCTTACAACGTGACGCATCTCCCTAGATGCGTCACGTTGTAAATTGGTCACATTTTACTGACCGCTGCTGCGTCACAAAAAGTGATGCAACGGCGGCGCAAAATGTTGCAAGGGGCTTATAAATCTGCCCCTTACTGTGAAAGAACTGTCTCAAGTCCTTAAAACTATGAACAGTGCTAAGACGCTGTAGTGTTTTCTTGGTGAGAACTCGGAATTCTAGTTTGGAATGGTGGGGTGAGCACCATGGCCGTTGCGGGAATAAGCGGTTGGGAGAGCGACGTGCTTCCAGGTGGTGCTTTTTGGTGAATACATTTCTTCATAAGTAATCCCTGCTCGTACTGTGATTACATAACAGACGCCAGGGCCCAATGGCTTCCCGACCAAGTTTTTCAAAAGGCTTCCTAACAATATTGCTCCTGCTTGAGGTAGTCGAAAAAGCGATGCACACTGGATCACTATCTGCAGATCTATGTGCAGCAATCCCCGATACCAGGTCGCCCACCAGAATATTGTAGTTCCTACTGCCCCATAGCACTGATAAATGTTAAAAACTAAATATTAGCAAAAGCCCTGATGAATCGGCTAGCTAGAGTGATTGCCTTACTATTCCACATGGATCCAAATGGTTTCAGGCCTGGCAGGGGAACTTGGCATAATCTGGGAAGAGTACAATTGGAGATAGAACAAACACATAACCTGCCTGGCCCAGCCACTATCATTCTGATTGATTAAAACTAAACAATAAAAAAGCTTTCAATACATTTAATTGGGACTATATATTCCTCGCATTGGAATGATATAACCTGGGCCTGAACCTTACAAAATACATTTGATTATTTTAGAGAAATGTATTTGCACAAGTACCGGCCAAGGGGATCATATCCACCCCATTCCCCAGTGGGAGAGGCACACACCATGAGTGCCCCCTTTCCCCACTATTGTTTGCCCTGGCCATCGAATAGCTGGCTGTCTGATTCTGTGAGGATGGCCTAGTACAGGGCCTTAACTGGAGGACGGGATAACCGTGTGTCACTATATGTGGATGATCTAATCCTATATTTCAAGTACCCCAAGTAGTCGGGTCAGAGGCAATTGTATATTTTGGAAAAATGTGGAATGACAGCTGGCCTAGAAGTCACCAGATACTGAAAACCATACCATAAAACTGCACTTCTCTCTCTCACAATTCATCATTCAACACACTGCTATGCACTGTGTCGCATTACACAATAACCTCACCTTTGTGGTCATCATCGCAAGACATGGAAATATTTTCCAAGCAGGAACAAAACAAATAACGCCACACATCCTACACGGTGTATCATGCTACTTATGTAGGCAAGCGCGTCAGTGCCCCACATAGGGATAGTAAGCACTACATAAATGTTGCAATACTGTACAATACAATACGTGTGAAGGTAAATCTATGCCCTACTGCAATCACCTACACTCACAGTTTGGCTTAATATGTTAATGGTTCTGCACATTGGTACCCAGTCATTTGTCATCAGTGCTCACCTTCAACATAGACTATAATGGTCCCATGGAGACTTTCTCAAATGTGTGCTTTAGCTAATACATTAACGTTTTAAAAATAGCCTTGTTTGGATATTAAATGAATTTATAAAATGATCTGCAGTTTTATCCTCCAGGACGTCGGGCGAAGTTAACTTTGAGCTTATTCTGATCTACAATTCGTGAACTGAAGGGTACACTCTATTGGTAAAGCCCTGGATGTGGATAATGTTGGAGCGCAGCAAAAGCTTTGCTAAACCTCTAGCCACTACTTAACCCCTTCCCTGTAAGTCAAGTGCTCAACCGTACCAAGAACAGGGCAGAAATAGGACACACACATACTAACACAAACCTGGACATGTTAATATGCTTTACACAGTGTCATGGCAAATAATGGCCTCAAAGCATTTTTAAAACTGCAACAGAGCAAGCAGAACGAGAAAGTCTCCACACACAAAAAGATAGGACTAACCTATCTTTTTATGTGCAGAGACTCTGCAGTCCTAAATGTACTACTCGTAAATTACCTTTGTGAATAGCAAACAATCATAAACGTACGCAAAAAGGTTTACCTTTGTGAATCAGGCCCCGTGTATTTTACTTATAATGCACTTCACTTCTTAAACCCACAGTACCTCACACATAAACTCAGAATTTCAGGTGGCATTAGGAGTCTCAGCAGCAAATCTCTCCTGTGTTTTGAAGTTCCATCTTTCAAGCAGATATCCACTCTCAAGCAATCTTTCTCAGGAAACACACCTATGAGCTCGAATACACTACCTAGCCAGATCAAACGTGCTCCCCATTTTCAAAACAGACATGAATATCTGTGAACTACTGTATCTTGATCAAACTGATATACTGTTTTTTCAAACTGAATCTCTGATATATTCCACTGTACCCTTGTCAAGCTGATCAGCTGTCATTATGTACTATGTTCAGCCACCTCCTGTTGACATGACTGTATCAGTTAGTACCTTCTTTTCAAGATTTATTGTCACTGTTATTATAAGGTTTGGTTTATGCTATAAATAACCCAAGAAATTAAAAAAAATCAAAAGTAGCTGCTCCCCTTGGCTACCCCACAATGACATCCATGTTATCTACACACTCATTCTATCCACTCAGCATTCACCTGATTTCTAGCCCTCAACAGATTTTTTAAAGTCACCCTGAGCAGTCGGATCCTCTGCATATAGCTGGCAAGAATTTGGAAGTATTAAGCAGCTTTAGAACTGGACAGAACTCCATGGCTTTTGCTTCTTGTTGAAAACTTGACTTTTTGATTTGTGAGCCCCTGTGACGTCTGTTCTTGGGATACTTCTCTGGAACCCGGGGTAACGTTTTTGATCGTATTTCATGTGAAATTACAGCAGTGTTATGTTAAGGATTTTGGGGGCTCTGGGCAAAAAATATTTTGGGGGGACGCTGTTCGGAGCAACTTAATTTTATTACCCATTTTCTGCTAATTAAACTTTCATAATGCCAAACAATACTGAATTCTATGTAATAGGTTGAGACACAATAATAGACAGATGTAAACTATAGAGAAAGTTCACTTTCCCAGGAGGATTCTAAGAAGGTGGGGCCCCTTGGCAATTGCTCACTTTGCCATGCTTTAAAACGCCTGGCAGTCCTGTGAGCCCCTGAGGAAGAGCCGCTTTGAAGGCTTGAAACGTGTCAGCAGGACACTTGCTGCAATACTTGACTGTTTTTAGCTGAAGAAGATGTAAATAAAGATATCTTTTTTTGGGATACTGCTGAAAAGAACATTTTCCTCCAGTGCCTCATTATGGAACCATCTGATTATAGTATGGTCCAGTGCAGCATAGAGTTTGTGTTTGCTGAATGATGGTCGTTCAGCTGTGTTTTTCAAAGGTTGTCGGTACCCGTTTTTCTATGCTCACATCACAAACAGAATTTGTCTGTTTCATCACTTGGTGTGGAGTACCAGCATTGGTGGTTTCTTATGAAAGGACAAGATAAATATGACATGCCAGGGCATGACTTGACATTACATAACAAAAGTAGCATTGCTGAAGACACCATAACATTAGATGCAGATATACTAAAAGCTAGCCTTAATAGTTTAGGGCTAGATCATTGTATTCACATAACATAACAGAGCAGCCTTCACCTGTTCTAAAAATTCCCATGACATCTTGCCTGGCCATCTGTTACCATGACAGTGGGCACACATCCCCGAAACAGCACTTTCGGTCTTCTTTCGATGTCTGGCTGCATTCACCTTCCCGCCCACCTGCCCCCTGCCAAAAAACCTTTGGTCCTGAAGACTAACAACCAAAGTCTTTACTATCCTCATGACTTTGGTTGTGCAAAGTTACGAAGCTTTTTTCAAAGTCTAGAGAAAATGTTACAACTTGCAAAATTTCTCAAGTTTTGTTTTTGGCAACACCTGCATAAAAATATGAAGTTTGATTAAATGTATTTAGAAAGGCCCCACCAACAAACAAAAAAGCTAAGAAAACTTATAAATAAACCATTATTAATATTAACTTAATTATTAAATAACACAAATCGAATTAAAGCAAAAAATAAATATAAAACTCTATTTAAAAGTTGATTTTTAGATAGACTGAGCAACATATTAGCAATTAATTGATTAAAAAACAACAAACAATTTAAATAACAATTAATCAAATAAATAATTCACATAATTAGTTACCGACTGTGTAATTAACATAACAAAATAATTAAAAAATATATATATATATATTTTAAATAACTTCCCACCCTACTCTCATACAAACCCCACAACCCGTTATTAAATTAACAAGCATTGGCATAGCCAATAGGTCTCGCCTTTGGGACCTTATAAGTGTTTAGCCATGCAACAGTTGATGCTGTTGTACCAATGATATTGTGTTGCATACCTAAATACTTATAAGGTCCCAAAGGCGAGACCTATTGGCTATGCCAATGCTTGTTCAAATTGAAGCAGTTCAAGCGCTCAGTACCTGCCCATTTAAAGCACTGAAGCATCGTGACTGCGCTTCTGAAATGTGTGTGTACTAACGAAACCTCATAGCATAACATATTGTTGTAATTAATGCAGCACTCCAAATGCAATATATTGTACACAGCTGCAGAGTTCTCAGTGCAACAGCAGTTTACAAAACACCCAATTACACACCAAGACGCTGCACCAAAACCACAACAAGCGAATCACACTGGTCCTCAGACCCATCAAACACTACTCACGCAGATCACATGGCAGACTGACACTTCCACCTAGCTGCCTGATACCCACTTCAGCAACTCATCGGGGTTTGAAGTGTTAATGCAACTACAATACAATATCGTATACAACATTGTTTACTACTTGGAGCCCAATGAAAGAAAGAACAGGGCAAAGAGGTAAGAGAGGCAGCTAAGGGGCAAAAAATGAGACCTGGTACTTTTTTGGCCTTTTATTCCCCCCTTTTTCAGTTCACTACCCTCCTGTTTAACTCCACTGCCCCAGTACAGACATGAGTGTGGTCGATTCGAGGGATGGAGGGGCATGCACACGGCTGTCTCATGGGGCTCAGAATATTTCATAGTCCATTTGGGCTTCATATACTTGTCGGTAACACGGTTTGAAACCCATGGCACAATATATCCCTGTTAACAATGATTGGTCAATGCCTTCCACAGGTCTGTGCGTTAAGCTGCAGCATCACTCATTAAAGTGCTTTTACATATTCTGCGTGAAAACCTGATCTAAACGGAGTTTTTTGCACTTAACAGGATTCCCCTTCTCTGGGAAGAAACAAAGATGGTGGCAGGCTGTCCATCAAATTAGAAGAAACGTACAGTCTCACTTTTTATAGTAACAAATGATGGCAAGCATTTTAAATATATGATGTCAGTGGAAGATGTCAGCCTCCCTTTATTTGGGTGTTGTCAAGAAATCTGAAAAGAGATTCACTTGTGGGACAGAAAATGCCTATATACATTCTCTTGGTCTGAACACCATTTTAGTAGAGACATTGTAAAAATGCAGAACAACCTCAGTTTTTTTCTTTAAATAGGATTGCTCCACCTAAAGAAGGGATATGGGCAAATTTATATTTAAGATTCTAGTGAGAGACGAGGTAGAGTAAATGTATTCTATTTATTTAAAAAGAAAGCATGGGCTGTAGTGTGATAAAAATTGTGCTACATAAATAAGTGTAGGCGGACTTCGGGCATTTCTGTCAGAGGGGGATCTTGAGGGCAAAAGCGTGTGAATGAAAGGCAAATCAGAGGGGTGGTAGTGAAGTCATTATCAAAAAGAAACAGTGATTGAGATGTAAGTGCAGGAATTGTTTGTGTCTTTTATACAGAATTAAAACTTGGGGGATCTAAGTGCTAGGAATCAGAGCCAAAGGTAATGTTGCAGACAGGCCAATATACGTGCAATTTCTATTGGTAGGCACGCTTTGCCCGCTCAAAATACTAGCTTTTCTTTAAAAGTGGCAGCGCCAGAAAAATCACAACAGCAATTCACCACCTTCAATAGGGCAGCACTAGCAGGCCTATGCAGGTAGTGTATGTCAGAGAGCACTTGAAGGTTGTTAACATATAGAGGCGTATCACATCAAGCGAAGGCATAAAGACTGATATGTGCGTTTCCCAGGACACAGAGCGTAACATCTATAAATGTTTACTCAGAGACCTGTTAAAAGCACGACCTTGGCACAGAGAAAAAAAGAGATTCCTCCCTTCACAGGTCTGTTCTGTTGAAGCTTGCGCAAGAGGCAGCGGGATCTGCGGTTTTGCAGGGACGGGCAGTATTGTTCAGCCAAGCACCCGGTGGTGCTGGGTGATGTTGCTGCATCCCCGGAGGGGGATGATGCTGCACCTGCATTGGTGGCATTCCAGGCGGTGGGATCCCTCCGGGCTGGAAATGATGTGGAACTTAAGGATGAGTCTGTACAGGAGCGACAGGGGTCACTGGGCCAGGAGCAGTGGAAGCCTGCGGCAAAGGCATTGGTGGAAGAGCTGGAGGCAGGCCAGGGGGCATTGCACCAGGAGGCGGCACAGGCGGTGGAAAGGTTCCAAGGGATGGAATACCCACTGGAGTGACAGTGCCCTGTCCCAAGGATGCAACAATGGGTGTTGGTGCAGAGGGGGGGGAGGGGCATCTGCGAACAGCTGATGAGGACGATCTGCCTGTGAGAGGGGGTTCTGTGCTGACAGCAATCGCTCTGCAGCCGAGCCATGCCGCTCTCCCTTGGAATCCTTTTTGAAGACGTAGAACATTGTGATGGGCCGGTTGCAGAGGTATTGCGTGCTGATTTATAAAGTGAAGTGAGGGTAATAAAAACTCACGGCACTCACGACACAGCACTGCGACTGGCGGTGGGGCCTAAAAGCAGGGCAGGACGAAGCCTGTGAAAAGACCAAAATAAAAAGCTTCTCGAAGAAGCCCGGGAGTTGTGTGTGCGCGCGCTAAAAGGAAGCTTAATGAGCCATGACAAGAGAGAGGAGGAAAGCCAGATGGCGGCTGGTGGTGGGGGAGGGGCAGAGCGAGGCGCTTGGAGAGCAAGGCTTAATGAGCCATAAAAGCCACATGGCGGATGCGCGCGTGCACGCTCACGTGCAAGCAAGCTGGGAGCCTCTCTGGTAGCACTTCCAAAAGCCCCTTACTAAATGTCTCGCAGAGCAGCGCATGCGCGCTGGCTCAGCGAGACCTAAAAATGGCTAATTAAATGAAAAAATGTAAATCACACATTTAAAATTAAAAACAATTATTATCATTATACTAATATTTAAAAATAAAAAGAACATTAAATACAACTATATCAAAGTAAAGAATATTATAGACAACAGTATTTTAAAAAATATTCTCAAACTAAAGAAATCATATTCTTACTTTCTATATTCTGTCCTACAATATTTTTGAGTTGACAATATAGTTGACGCAATATTCTTTTATCACAATATTTTTTCAACAATATTTTGGTAATTCAACCGCTGCCATTGTAAATGCAAAATTCTTGAATAGCTTGTTCAGCTCTGATAGTTTACATGTTTCTGTTAATTTTAAGGTCAATTGTATGCATCCCATTATTTCAGTTTCTGCATCTGTACAGGTTGTTTGTTTTGGTTTCATTACATGATATCCATTAGTGTGTATGGAAACATATACATTTGCATTCTGTACTTGTCTGCTTTAGCTATTGTTGCGGGGATTCTGCACATACACAGAACTATGCGCAGGAAACAGGACCTCAGTGTATAGGGGTTGTACCTTCCTACCACCTTAATACCCAAAATCCCCAAACCGACTAGCTATAGTGTCTCATTCGTTCCCCTACATAATCACGAAGCTACAAATGATTAGACAACCCAGAACACAACACTCCCGACTCTCTCAGGAATCGCAGTAGCAAGACATACCCTTTCGCTCACTCACTCGTACTTGTCCACAATAAGAATTGACATAGTCACTGTATAGTTCAAAATGTTTATTTTAACTATCGTGCTCTATAATGCAGTATACGAGCCACTACCAGCAGCGAAATGCATAAACTCAGAACAATTAGCATTGTTACAATTTCATAGAATATAAAGGGGGATGTCATCATATACGGACAGTGGAAAAAGGACTATAAGGCCTAACCACCCTCCCCTTGGTAAGGTGAAGTTTATTATATAAAGGAAGATCTCTGGGCTTTGTCAGCAGACCCCATAAAGTGCCTAGATGGAAGTTTTACATCATAGGAACTGCATAGCTCGTCTCCCTGGAAAGCTCCCTCTCCAAGTGTGTGTTTGAACAACATGCATCCCCGTAATATCAAAGCACGAGTTTCCAGCAGTGCAGCTGTGTTTAGCATGTTTTGTCTAGGTGCTAGGGACTGACCAGAACAGAATAACAAGGGGCATTGTTTATCGACTTGCACATCGTGTTCAGACTAAACTCCAGGAACTAGCACAGAACGCGAAAAGCAGACAGTTCTCATGTGAAAGGCATAAACAGACTCTTGCAAAATAAAGTCATGTAGTAACGTGTGCAAAAGCAGCATCATGGCAGCAGAGCTCATGCTAACTTAGCAATGTCAACAATGACCCTAATGGCCATATAACACCCTTCCCTTGGTAAGGTCATAGTATATAGACAAAACACCAAGACAGAGTTCAAAAGTAAGCAGAGTTCAGAAGCGCTTGAAAAAACCATATTGGAAAAAATAAAAATTATGGGGCATATTCACAAGGAGCTATCGCCGAATTAACGGCACTTTATCGCCGCCAAAGTCGTGATAAATTTACCTCCCCATTCACAAGCCCGTGTTAACAGCCCACAGCACCAGTTTACCCGCGATAGCAGCCGCAAAAAACATCGCCACAGAGGACCCCCGCAAATATCGCTAATGAGATGCAGAGTAGGCGTTCCCGTGCCAAACGCCGAGACAACCTCACACCTCAACATTCACAACGACCAGCCACATCGGCGATAAAAACACAAAACCGGCGATAAGGCGCGTTAGCACCAGGAAATTTACACCTGCTCTGACCTGGTGTAAAGTCGGACGGCAGCCAGCACCACAAAAGGGAGCACAGCCCAGGGCCACATCCGAAGGGCAACAGATGCCATGGAGCCACTCATCATGCGGCCCGGACACCCAAGAGGGCCACAACACCCACCACCCCAGGACCCCAAACCACACCCGGAACACTCCCCCCCCCGGACCACCACAGACGCAGCGCAGACAAAGACAGCGGAACCCCAGGAAACGTACCAGCCGCACAGACGCAACATCTGACAATGTCACCGTCCACTACAGGCTGAAAGGGACAACCATCCTACGCATCCTGACCATCATCGCCTAACAGGCCTACGGCACCAACACAGCGGACAACCAGCATCCCACCCCACACAAAGCTGCTGGCTTGGCTGCACCTGTTGGCCCCTGCTACCCCCCAAACAACACCCGCCAGAGTCGGAGGAATCACACAGCCAGCCACATCCAAGTCCCCCACACCTGTCCTGGACATCACCATCACCCTGGTACCCCAGTCCCCATACGTACAACACAATGCGCAGGATCCGCTCGAGACCAAGCAAGGACCATACGCCATAGCAGGATGCACGCACGTGTTGGGGGCAATCCACAGCACACATGTACTACCTGTGCCCCCTGGTGACACAGCACACAATCATCTCAACAGGAAGCACACGTCTCACATCAATCTGCAGGCAACAACAGAACACTGTGGAACCTCCAACAATGTCGCCTTCAAATACACAGCCAGTGTGCATGATACCTTCAATCTCCGACAGTCCATCATAACCAGCGTTCCCAGGATGGCAACAAGGGAAATGCACACCCCCTTGGCAAGTCCGAAATGAACACCCCAAACACCTCAACTCCACAACCATGCAACTCACAACTCTGGCAATGCACACGTCACAAAATCACAACCAACATGCACAACAACATGACCACCCACCAGACACAACAGAACAACTTACAATGGTAACCTGGGCAAGCCCTGAACATGAGCCATCAACGGCATGGCACCTCAGCCACATAATAGCCGAATGTGGGGAGAGGTGGCAACCAGGCATGTGTGAAGGATGCAGTAGAACCATGATCGGGAAAGCACACAATGCCAAGAGTGGCTGAGATGTGCTGGACAGACCGCAGTATGCAGAACACACCCATATCCATGGCGACATACACCTCTGGCGTAAGGAGTGCAGTGGACAGTGGACGCAACCATGCCACCCCAGCTAGTGGGGGGACTTGCGGAAATGTTGCCTGTGACGCCACCCCCTAAGCGTCACCGGAGTGGGATGGCCCGTCGTAGGCCACGCCAGTGTAGGGGTGTGAATAAAAAGCACGTAGGCCTGGGCGTGGTCCTCTCCCGGAAAGCCCCACGTCTCTGCCAGGGCGGCGCCTCCCACCCCGCCACGAGGCCGACGACGTCCTCCTGAGCGTAGTTGCCTGCGATGCTGTGCGCCTGCCGGACCCCGGCACGCGGGACCACGAACCCGTCAGGCCCGCCCCTGCACAGCCAGGCCACACTGATCACCTGCCGACACCGGTGTGTGTCAAGGAGGGCCCACCACATGCCGGTGCAAGCTCCAAGGCCCGCGACCGTGGCAGCCACCTCAGACCATCACGGCCTCCACGACACAGGCCCGCTTTATTCCCTTTTCGTTGACGTACTCCACTGCCGCCTTCGGCCTACCCTTCGGACCAGTAGGTCCCATATGTGAAACTGTGTCCTGAGGCATGAATGGCAGTGACCCCAAATCCGGGCCAGTGGCCACAGCACCAGACCCCCGATCAGTGAGGCATAGTTCCATATGGGCATCTTGCGACACGTGGTGCCACTAACCCTGTTCAACGTCAGCCGGCTGCACGTGGTGCCACTAACCCTGTTCAACGTCAGCCTGCTACACGTGGTGCCACTAACCCTGTTCAACGTCATCCGGCTACACGTGGTGCCACTAACCCTGTTCAACGTCATCCGGCTACACGTGGTGCCACTAACCCTGTTCAACGTCATCCGGCTACACGTGGTGCCACTAACCCTGTTCAACGCCAGCCGGCGACACGTGGATGAGGGACCAGGACTACCCTGCGGAGCAGTAGGTCCCACATCCAGCACCTAGTCGCAAATCACGAATGGCAGAGTCCACACCAGTGGTCGCACGGAGAGGAGTAAGAGGAAGATGCGGCTCAGCCCGGACGAAAGCCGTGCCACATACATGGAGGTGACCGAACACGTGGTGCCACTGAACCTGAACTACGTAGGACGGTGGGGCCATCCAACCTATGTCGGCGACACTTGGTGAATGGGCCGTGCTGACCGCTACCTCAGGCCTACACCACGGTCAAGTAGGTCACACATTTGGAACTGAGTCTTGATTACACCATGGCAGTGAACATCATTTAAGGCAGAGAACAATTCACTATACTCCCTTAGATGTGGTGCCAACAAGTCTGTGCATGGCATCACAACCACACGTGTCTGTGGGCCTACGCGGACAACTCCCCTCGGCCTACGCTGCGCATCAGTGGGATCACAGATTTGGAACTGAACATCAGTAATTCAAAAGGCAGAATACATTTCATCGCACGCACGGAGAGGCGTAAGAGGATGACGCGTTGCATTCCGGAGGGAACAGGATCATCTTTACGGAGGTGATTGAATACTACCGACAACTGCCCTTGTGTCACTAACTCTGTGCCTCGCGAGCCAACGACACGTGGCTGTGGGCCACTGCCGACCGCTGCCTCCGGCCTACACTGCGGTCCAGTAGGTCACAGAGTCTTGATTTGGCAATGGTGGAGTTCATATCAGTGTACCGGCATCATCGCAGACTGCATCCCCTCTCAGCACCTGTGCCACTAAGGGGCCGATTCCGATCTCGGCCGGTAGGGCTCCGAATCGGATTCGGATTTACCGGATCCGATTCGGAGCCCTGTTTCCCGACCGAATCGTACGCTGGTCCGGCCGAGCGAGTACGATGCAGGCACCCGCGAAATCTCCGACCGACTCGAACGCGGCTTCAACACGCTCCGACCGACTCGCATGGACACGACTCGCACCGCGCTATGGAGACGTTTCCCGGCCGGGTAAGTACGATGCGCGCCGCGACCACTCCGATCGACTCGCGCCGTCTGGGCTCGGAAAGAGCTGTCGGAGCCGGACTTTGGGGGTCCGCGTCGGACCCCCTGTCACGCGTAGCCGCGCGAGTCGCACACAGGGGACCCATGGGTCCCCCCTACCTGTGCATGTACGCCGCGATGCGCATGGACGTGTACACGCTGTAGGGGACGCCCTTGACCGCCTCGCATCCATTGAGTCAATGGGAGACCGCATACGCGTCGTACGCCAGGCTCCCATTGACTTCAATGGGAGTCCGACCGAATCGAGTCCGATGGCATGCGAACGCATCGTACTCATTCGGTCGGACTGCTAGGGTCCGATTCGGTCGGAATTCTCTCCGGGTCCGGCTCGGTCGGAGAGAATTCCGGCCCAAATCGGAATCGGCCCCTAAGTGTGTTCCCCGACAATCATGGACACTCACTTGTCGTACATTGGTGGCGTTTGAGTCTATGGAATAGGGGCTAGTTTACATCCTCATGTAGCTGATCCCGAATTGTTGGTGAAAACGAGGCTTGCGCTTTCCACTCCTCCATCTGCTGCTTCCAGATAACATCAGACCTTCCGCATCATGCCCTGGAGGACACCTTCCACTGTCCCCCGCAACCTTCCGCAACATACACCTCGGACGTTGATGGGGACCCGCTCATGTCGCATTGCCCATTTGACTGCACCGCAAGTCACCGTCCGGTGGCTGGGTGCCTGCGCCAGCCGCAGTGCATCCAGGGCCACTAACTCTGTGCTGCTCAGGCCTGGGACCCTTTCTTCTGAGACATTGAATGGCCTCTGTAGCAATGGTCTTGGGGTCATCAACGCCATGTGTCTGTGGCCCTGCGCTGTCCGCATCCTCCGGCCTCAACAGCGGGCCACCAGAGCCCACACATAGCATCGAGTCTTGACCGGCCCGGACGTCGCATCACCGCAGGAGGCACACGCCATCACCGCAAGGACCACCTCCAACCGCCATCTGCCAGAGTCGAAAGGGTGGTCCTGACAGACCTACGGAGTTGCTCAGACCTGTCGTGGATGCCATCAGCGGCCTGATACCCTGCTCAGCACTCCAGGTGCCAGTGACTCAGTGCACCGCAAGCCATTGTCCGTTACTGATAGAGTTTTGTGCTGTTGTGAGGTTGTGCAGTAATGTCACCTCATGCAGTGGGGAAGACCTGGGACTATGATGAGGAAGTTGATGCAGGTGTAACACGCCCCACTGCACCTGCATCAGGACTAACCCCAAGGGACACAATCCTAGCAATTTCCTCACATGAGCGCGCTCTTCTCTAGTGCCCCTACCTCAGTGCACTGCAACTCACGGAACCTCCTGACTGAATATTGGGTGACCTCTGTCCTTACTCCGGATCCCTCCATGTTGCTCTGCAGTTGACTCTGTTATGCTGGTATTTTCTGTTTCCATTACAATGGTGTCCACTGTTCAGGTTGTTGCCAGCACCAAGCACTCCGTGCGGGCTGGCTTGTACTCACCCCACACACATCCAGCACAGTCGTCACTGTACATGTGGCCCTGCCAATAAAGGGGCCGGCGCACGTGCCCGTAGCCAGTTCAACATGATATGTGCATGTGTCCCTGTGGTCTTGTTGTATGCATGGGGGCCCTGGGCCCTACGACATTACATTGTGCTGTGTACAGCAGACGCAGACATGTCACCGCAGGCAGCAGGCTAGAACCTGGACATGTAGCTTTGTCGTCACCCACTCAAATCGTAAGGGGAGTGGACTGTGCCGTCGTACGCAGAGCCAACGTGGGTGTGTGACTGATATGTGCGTGCCCCTGGGCGTGGTTCTGTACTGGGTATGTGCATCTGCATGTGTCTCTATGGCAGTCTGGGTCTCCTTTGTGGGGTGTAGGTGGTCCCTGAAGGGTATTGGACACCCACGTATGTGTTCTAGTTCGCATTCCATGGGTTCGGCAACAACTGCACCTGTTGGGCCACCTCCTTTTGGCGTTCTGACAGCTGGCATTGGGGTGCCGTGTGTGGGTCGGTGAAGTGTTGTGAGCCAGCCGTGATTGCGGGTGCTTCATGATGTGTGGTCTGTTGCAGGGGCTGGATTCTCCTCTGAGTAGCTTGTCTGCCCTGGTCCTGGTGGTGGGTTGTGTGGGATGTCCATGGGCTGTTGTAGGGCGTCGGTGTCGAGGGTGTGGTGTTCGTCTCCGGCATCACTGATGGGTTGTCTGTTCTGACCTGTTGGAGGTGTTGTTTGTCCCTCTGCATTGTGAAGGGGAGGTGCATGTTGGCATTGTGTTGGCGCCTTGTTCCTGTCGACATGCAGACTGTGTGACAATGTACATTGTGACTGTTTGGGCGGTGGTGGCTATTTGAGTTGGGACAGTGTACATTTGGCCTACATGGCTGATGTGGGGTTGTAGCCGTAGATGTGCATCTCACAGTTCCCTGCTCTGTCTAATGTTATTGTTCTGTTTCTGCACCTGGGCGGACCCAGTTGTGTCCCCTGTTCTGCAGTGTGGGTGTTGCACTTTGTGCCACATTGTCATGGTATGTGCTGTGATTGCTATGTGTGTGTGCTGCAGTGTGCCACGGGTATGGGGGACATGTCCCTGGGTAATTGTGGGTGTGCAGTGTGCTACACCTCATCGTGCATGTGTGCCATTGTGCCCATCACCCCCCGTCCTCCCAGTTCCTGTTGGATCCTCACCCTGTTGTTGTTGTGTCGGGTCCTGTCGAGCTGTGTCCGTACTCCCACCTCCTTGCACCGTCTCCACACTGATGACTGTGGCCTGGGTTTCCTCCAGCTCCTCCTGTGGCGCTGGACTGCCACCTCCTGTCGCCGTTGCTGCCTTCCTGTTGGCAGTGGGTTTGTGCCTGGTTTAGGTTGTCACGTCCTGGCGGCGCCTCTTGGCCTCCTGGATTGGCCTCCTGGGCACTCCGACTGCATTCCAGGTGGTGTGCTTGTGGGTCAGTTGCTGGTGGTGTTCTGTGACTCCGTGGCGCTGGCCTTGTTTTCCTGCGGTCTGCACCCCGTCTTCCTCTCCCTTCTCTCCTTGGCCTTCCCCGACCCGTTGTTCCTTGCTGGTGGTCTGTGGTGGTTGTGGGGTTTGCGTTGACCTCTGCGCTGGGTCAGGGTGCACCCATGTTGCTACGTGCTTTGGCTTGTTTCTGGTGTGTTGTTTCTGTGGTTTTTATGGTGCAATTTCCCGCCAGACGCGTGGGATTTGCAGGCCTAAGGCTGCTTTTCACTACTTTTTGTACCGCGATTGGCCTCATCGCATGATTTCTCACATTCGCGTTTCGCATTTTTTCGGCGTGGCGTTGATTTTCACGCTGACATTTGACACGTTATCTGGTGACTATCGCATGCTACCGCCTTGTTGTGAATTCCACGTTGTCACGGGGTTATTTTCCCGCGATGGCCTGCGATATTAAAAGTTGCGTTACGCTATTCTTGCGGTAGTTATCACACGTTCTTGTGAATATACCCCTATGTTGTTTAAAATTTAGTCGTTTCATGGAAAATGTGATTAAGAAGGAGGTGGCAAATCCATCAAAGTACGCGAACCTAAGAATGCAATTCGTTCCAAAAGGCCATCCCTATCGTTAGTAGAAAAAAGGGATGCCATCCAATCAAGTAGGCCGAAGGAACAGATTTGCTCCTCGGAATCTGATGCTTCCAAGAACATATCCGGGCAACTTGTGTGATATTCAATGAAACTCCGTCGCAAGAGGTTCTGCGCAGCCGCACAGATATCCCATTCAGCCAAGACTCCAAGTGCAGCCGCACGCGCCATACGGTAAACAGTCTAAATATCTAGTTTTAAATATCGACTAGCACAAATATTGAGTTTAGAATATCGTCTGTCAAAAATATCGACAGTCAGAATATCGTGGACAAGAATATCGAGTCTAAGGGGCACATTACGATGGCGGGCGGAAGCACCACCGCCGTGCTGGCAGATGCAAAAAGCACCAGTTACCGCCGGCACGCAGCAGTCCACACGCCCGTCCAATTACGATGCGAAAAGTAGGCCAAACACCGCCGGCAAGCCAGCAACACCGTCCGCCATCAAAGTGCGCCCGTACACGTAGCGGCGCAGCTCAACTGACACACACCGTCCGACGAAACACGTCCCGACCGGGCGCATAAATTACGATGCCGCAAACAAACGGCTCCCACGGCCAAGAGATACCGTACGACAAACCGAAGCGGTAACACGGATGCCGAGCACGGACAACGAAGAAGCGGCTCCCCGAGCATGAATCCAGCACTGCAGGCCCTCCCCATGCTTCTGCTGATGCACCACCAAGGACGCAACGTACCGCGGAGACGCAGGTAGGCACACACACAACAAGTGCACGCAAACAGCGCACACAGTGCAAGGGCGGAAAAAGCGGACAACCCCCACCAGCGCGTGTACACTACACATCCACCATTGCATCCACATATGACACACAGGCCAAATCGTAACATCGCGTAACACATGTGTACACACCACCTGGGACTAGGAACCAACGACCCCGTCACGGCCCCAAAGCGGCGATGACGCCGCCACACATGCGCACAACGCAGAGGCCAACCGCAGCGCCATGCATGCGTCGCACACAGACACAGGGACACAACCAAGCAGCACACACATCAGCCCCACCTCGAACGCACATGACACGTGACAGGCCTGCCACAGACATGTCCCCAACGCCCAATTCACGGACAACACCCAACGCCACACAACCGACGCACACATGTCAGTGAAGTCACGCAACAGCAGGACACACCCCAGTGTAACAAACATGGCGTAGCACACAGCGGCGGCAACACCAACTAGGAGAAGCAGGGCCCCTTCGGGAAGAGGAACGCCAGTACCACACTGAAACACCCATACCACCCTGCACATATGAACAAGACATATAAAACGGAACACCAAAGAGCCCGGGGACCGACAACAGGTGGCCCAAGAATAACATTCACACACAAGGCCCAACGCAGAGCGGAAAGGCAGCCTGCCGCCCACACAAGGGAGAGCAGACAGCACTGAATGACCTTCCATTCCAACTCCGAAACCACAGCCCTACGACAGAAGCCGGTGAATACAGCCATTGTCCAAGAATAGACCAACACAGGCATGCCGAGGAGACCGACCACAGGGCAGATAGCGCATATCACAGAAGTACACAACGGACGGGGAAGAAAGAAGAAAACACTCCCCCATGTCGGCCACATGCAAGTTAATTGGAAGGAGTCACACATCACTGACCTTGAACTGTCTGAGAAGCATGTGGGAAGAGGGCCCGTGTCCTCCAAACAAGCAAACAGAACACAAGTCCTGTCTCCCTACGACTACACAGAGCTCACAGCAACCTCGGAGCGTGCACATTGCAGACTGCACACACAGCCGGAGCACGCCACCACAACGCACCGCTGCGAAATGGCAACCGCAACACACCTACCCAACTACGCCGAACAGCTCAAGCTGTACAAAACCAACCTGTTCCATACATTGGGATGCGATCTCCTGTCCCTGCTGAACGTAAGTTACCGACTGACTTACCGCATCACATTGTTCAGCTGCGTCATGCCCGTCTTCTACTGTCGGAGGTGTCCCTACCAGCATCCCGTCGAGATATGCCTCTCCAACCCGGCATGTCTGAAGGCGGACCTGCTACCACTACTCCTCCCTCTGGACGCACACGACAGGGCCTGCTCTGCCTATGGGGGCATGGCGTATGTGGCCAACATCGCACCCGCACTGAAATGGGACCACTGTGCCTCCACACGACGGATCATCGAGAACAGCTACATCGAATGTCACCCAGCATGCCCCATCATGGTCCTCCAAGGGACAACTTACGAACAACACCTTGACAGCCACCATCCGCTACATTGGCTGGCAAACATGTACACCACCAATGACATGGAAGCCCTGCTGGACGGCATCGCATACCTGACAACCTGTCAATTCGTCGGACCACAACGCAGGTTCCCCGAGTGACCTATGATGTCCAACCCCGCACCCATGCTTAGCTTCCGCACGGACTGGCCAGTCACCACCACAACAGCCATACCAAACGACCGGCAACTGTAACCACACCATTAACGACATCGCCATGACATCGGATATGACCGGGACATGCACACTGTTCCCCATCACATCCAGGAACACCGCATGCATCGTGGGAGGCAGTGGCATGGGCTCTGTGTATCGCACCCACATGGACGGAACTGCACGAACAACCAGGACACGACATGGATCCAGCGCCCATGGACACACACACCGCTCAGTGGACATGAATAGGTCGCCTGGAGTCTGTGGGTGCTGCACCCCTCCCACCCCCGCCCCGGGAATCCCATACCAGGACCTTTGCATGGACGACAAGTGCATACAACAACAACACGACCCCAGTGACTGTGACATGTCCAGTAACCACCACAGTGCAACAACAAGTGGCACGCCGCTGCATGCACGCAAGCACATGCCCTGATGTCATCTCACATGCACGCGTGCATGAGGAACAACCGCAGCAAACCTGTCACATGGAACTGAGATGGACTGTGCCCATGATGCCAAGCGGTCTGGTAGGCTACATGTATACCGTCTGTGTCAAAGTCCGCAGCTCCGCAGCTATACGTAAATGTACATTAGCACAGCCTTGGCCAAGCAGATGTCACTCTGAAGCCCACATCCCACATGCAACAGCCAATCACATGTAACCCCACACCCTATCCCATTTGCAATCATGCTCAGTATATCCTCAACATGTATTCCGCTGCCAGTAGTGTCCACTATACTGCATCACAGAGGACAGAAGACTCAATATAATGTTTGAAACCAAAACTGTCTCCGCTGACTCATTTCACAAGTACGAATGAGAGAGGATGAGAGTATGTGAAGTACACGGCAGTCGTGACATGACCATGTAGTCCACTGGTATTGGATGTCAACGCAAATGAGTAGCACTACTGTGGAAGACACACATGTGTCGTGTGAAGTCGTATGGACGCAGTGCTCAGGTGGGTGGGTGCGACGGGTAGATGCGCACATGCCAAGTTGGAGCACGCCGTGTTGGGAGGGGTCATGAACAGTACACCACCGCTTCCCTGGGCATCGTGAGAGGACACCTGTCGGGGGGAGTGAACACGTGTGTGCACAGCAGCCGGGCACACGTACAAAGCGGTACCAGGCGCACCTCAGCCCACCCTCTGTGGACAAGCTGGATCCTGTTGTGCGCCCGCCATGCCCCTTGACAAGGCACACACAGCCCCAGTCGACCAGGTGTAACCCCAACATAGTCAATCCGCACAGGCGATACAGGGCACGGGATGGCAGTGGAGCATGGTGTGTGAGAGGTCTCCTCGCGCTCCTCCTGGTCATGTCACGCAGGCAATAGAACCTCAACGTCTAGCATGGCACAAGTCAAATGGAAGTGTAGGGGGACGCACCACAGCACGAGCAGCACTGACGTCACGGGAGGTGGCTCGCACCATCCCATCCATTGCCCATCATACCAACCACGCCACATGCCATTGCGACTAAGTGCAAGCGCGTGCGCCACCACCCCCGAGCCCTCCCCAGAGAGGCCAAAGAGTGAATGTGTGGGCCATCAGCCACAGACGGACGCGGCCTGGCCGCAAGGGCAGCCACAGCCACTGGGTGTCGCAGGTGGCGGATCCGGAAGGCGAAGACTGTGATGCATAGTCCATGCAGGCCGGGTCTCCATTTGGGGCACCACGCAGGTGGACGGCGTCCCGCCACACATCATACCCTGAGACAGCCCACTCGTGCAACTGGACCCACACATACACTCCTTGCCCTCTCTGGTGCGAGCTTGGGGCTGCCTGTGCAGGCGCTAGCCTCGCAGGTGAGCATGCATATTGGGGGAGCGAGGGGAGGACATGAGGGCTGGGGCGAAGATGACTGTATCACTGTCAGTAAGTACAAGGGATGACCCAGATGTGGAAAGGAAGAGACGTGTCCCGTGTGTACTGCAACTAGTCGCCAATCCAACTACCCCCCATGTCCGGAATGTAAGCCCGCACCTAGGCCCGCCCATCCGCCACATCGAACATACCACCAGCACGACAACCTTCCCATTCGAAACACTGACTGGGGGTGGCGACCAGTGTACAATCATGTGTAGCCTACCCACGCGTACATGTGGGCCCTCCATGATCCATGTCACCTGCGGCAAAGTCATGACATGCGCAATGAGGGAAGTGAGGAGAGCTGTCCGCCCCACGCGCAGAAGGTGCATCAGCTCCACAGACCCAGCAGCGAGTCCAGCAGGGGTCACATGTGCAGGGGCAGCTGTGCCTGGTGTGAAGGCACATGCATATAGACAGCACATCGACCAATGTGTAGTCTGCCCACATCTACAGTCCATCATCATGCGGACATAGGAATTGAACACAGGGCAACACATCTTCAGTTGGTGCACCCACCGTGACCAACAATGCGCAATCATCGACGTACCCGCCCTGTGCATGGCCCCCACCCAACGGAGGCACATCCAGTGCCACCATCCCACACACACAAGCCTTCCACGGAACATGCTGTGTCCAATGGTCAGTACAGAGTCAGCGCCCATCTGGTGGATCCTGAACAGGAGACACATGCACACACATGCCAGCTCCCACTATGTACGTCTGCCACCTGGCACGTGCAATGTAACCTCTCACCTGTGACGTGTGACTGCAAGCACACAGCCGTCTTGGCATGGGGCTGTCAATGTGGACACCTGTCAATGTTTCGGGAGGTGTGATCCGTACAGTGCTGTACATAGGGTGCAGTGCTGACACCTACTACTGTCTCATATCCCCTCGTGCCACAGGTCCCACTTGTTTTGGCCGCTCAGCCTGTGCCCACATCGTCGTCGTCGTGTGCCATACTCATCCAGCCGCGGAAGCAGTTCCATGCTCAGCAGACATTCATGTTGCCGTGGCGTTGCCGCTTGACGGATATGCAGTCAGTCCCCATCAGCACGCCCCGCAAGTCATTGGGGCCTAGATCCCCATGTGCATGCACATGGCAGTGGTTTGTATCACTAGCCATTGCCATTGTTGGGAGACCTGTGTAAGTGTATTGTGGCCGTGCCGTCCCAGCTTGACAGCTGGGCTGTGGCTCATGTGCTTGCTCAGTCATGTCAGTGATGTGTATGCGAAATTGCTATGTGTCGTGTTGCTTTGACATGTGTCCTCTGCCATTGTCCCTAGGCGGAGACCGAACATTGACCGCCCATACCAATTGCTGGCGGACATGGACGATACAGAGGTTATTAGGAAGTTTCGGCTGGACAGGCCAACCCTGCATCGACTGTGTGCCATGTTAGAACCCCATCTCCGTCCCCGCAGGGTGTATCCGACTGCTGTCACCCCCACGGCTAAGGTGATGGCCGCCATGCATTTCTTCGCCACTGGGTCATTCCAGCACACAGTGGGCATTGGAGGAGGGATGTCCCAGCCCATGTTCAGCAAGGTGCTGAGGGATGTACTGGCAGCCATGATGCTGTACCGAAACAGGTACATCCGCTTCCCCAGGGCTCGTGAATTGGCGGCAGTGAAGGGTGCATTCTATGCCCTTGGCAGAATCCCACACGTCGTTGGAGCCATTGACTGCACACATGTCGGCCTTGTTCCACCACAGGCCACTGAGCACCTGTACCGCAACAGGAAGCACACGCACTCCCTGAATGTGCAAGTGGTGTGCCTTGCGGACATGGTGATCACCCACGTGTGTGCAAAGTTCCCAGGCTCGGCCCATGACGCACACATAATGCGCAACAGCATCTTGCCACGACTGATGTCCAATATGCAACAGGATCGTGCCTGTATTGTCGGTGAGTATGTGGAGTGGTGTAGCGTGCTGGTTGTGCGATGCTGTCCCCTGTCCAGTTGGAATTGCAACGGTTCTCTGTGTCCCTCACACCCAGGTGACTCTGCGTACCCGAATGGGGCATGGCTGCTCAGTCCATTGAGGAATCCTCGCACCCCAGCAGACGATCGCTACAATGAGGCACATGGGAGGACCAGACGTGTGGTCGAGCGTACCTTTGGCCTCCTCAAGTCCAGGTTCAGGTGCCTGGACCGCACCGGGGTGCGCTGGCGTACTCCCCACAGAAGGTGTGCCAGATAGTGGTGGCGTGCTGCATGCTGCACAATCTGGCCATTCGGAAGCAGATCCCCCTCATCGTGGATGACGGAGATCAACCAGGGCCCCAGCCCGCAGACCAGGACAGCTCGAGTGAGGAGGACAGCGGAGAGGAGGAAGCTGGTAATGTGCGGCAGCAGCTCATCGCCCGCTACTTCACTTGACGGTGAGTGTCCATGTACGACGGCTGATGTGGCTGTATCTGTGCAGGTGTGTGTGTGCTGTGTCAGGGTGGCCGTTTGTTCACTGCGTGCTGTGTGTCAACACTCCATGGCCAGGGTAGTATGCCACTGTTGGTGGCTGTGGCATTGTGCCCTATTGCTCTGTGCGATGTGTGTACATTGCTTGTAGTTGTTGACATGTACTGTGTGATGGGTGTGTGACACACTCATTGAATGTGCTCCTGTTCTGTCTCCCACCCCTAGGTCCCTACAGGCCCTCCGGATTCAATTGCCATGCCACGCATCAGGTGCCTTTCCGCCCAAGGTGGCCGTTGTATTCCGTACAAATAAAACACAGGGCACAAACAGCAGTTAGTGAAAAAGGTGCATTTATTACAAACTGTGAGATGTGATTGTGTGTAAGGTGATGACAAAAGTGGTGCGTGCAGTGACAATGAGCTGTCGGTCATGGCTGCGTGATGATCAGGGTGTACCCACTGGTTCTATGTCCATAGTCCAACACACACATGCCATCCAGATGGCTGTGTGGAGTGGGATCGTAGTCCAAGTCAATGCAGTGGCTGGTCAAGGAAGGCTGGCGGAAGGCTGGCTGGCTGCCTCACTTGCGTTTGGAGCGTGCGAAGTCCTCCCGGGAGATCTGTTTCCACTCTCGGACGGCCCCTTCCACGTTTGCGAGGGGGTGCCTGCTTGCGACATGCTGGTGGTTGAGGTGTTCTCACTGGCTGTGGACGCAGGGGAACTGGACACTGCTGCTCCACCCTGCGCCCCGGCAGGTGGTGGCGGAGGGGAGCTGCTGTCCCTGGCTGTGACCTCACCGCCACCACCAGCTGGCCCATGAGGTCCACGATTTGGCCCATACGGGCGTCCATGGACCTCAGCACCCCCAGCACCTCACGCGTGTCTGAAGCAGACCGGACCCATTGTCCTTGGGCCTCTTCATATGCCCCAAGGACTCTGGCCATTTGAGGCAGGGCATGGCTCCCAGGGAGGCTGGCGTTTCCCTGACCCTGCTCCTCCTACCAGTCCTGCTGCCACCGGCCTGCCCACTAGCCACATTGCTCACCACGGTCCTCGCTGTGGCTCCCAGGGTGGATCCAGTCGGCCGGGCCACCACCTGCGCTGGGGCTGGTGCCAGCGAAGACGTGGTGGTGGTGGCGGCGGTGGTGGTCGGTGCGGCGATGGTGGCGGTTGCGGCAGTGGTAGTGGCCACAATGACCGTGGGTGTGGCCACAACGACAGTGGCAGCAGGGGGCTGGGAATGTTCAGCAGCCCTGGATGATGGGTTGGTGGGTAGGAGGGGTCCTGGGGAGCGGCTGGGCCCTGCCACACCAGATGGGCCTGCTTGTTGGTCCGTGTCCGAAGAGGAGGACAGATCCTCCAGATCCGTGTGTCCTCGTTGGGGGCTTGTAGGCTGGCTGTGCTGGCTGCTGGCTCCATCCCCAGCATCCAGCAGTTCGTCACCTGTGGAGAGAATGAGATTTGTTATTGTGTTGCACCTGGCGAAGTATGTATTTGTCGTCTGACATTAACAGTTCGTGCAATCTCGTACATGGGTTTCCCGGAGGCGTGTGTGTGGCTGTAGCATCTGTAGTTGTGTGTGCTTGGCAATGGGACTGTGTGCTGTGCACATGTGGCATGGGACGGATTGGCCATGCCGATGGGTGTGTTGCTGTGCCCCTACTTATTGTGACTCTGGTGTATGTGGGCTCCTGGCCCATCCTGGGTCTGGTTTGTACTTTGCTTTTGGTGTTCAGATGGGACGCTTAGGAACGCATATGGCAACATGGGGGCCATGCCCCAGATTCGCATTTGGGAGGGGATATGCTTTTGGGGTACATGCTGTGAGCCATGGGTGCCGAACGTGACATGTGTTGTGGCAGCATGACAGTGCATGGTTTGAGGTGTGTGCATGCTTGACATGGCCTGCATATTTGCTGTCTGTTGTGATTACTGGACATGGCATTGGACGCATCGTTATGAGTGAGTGATGGTTGTGTGCCAGCCAACGTATTGCAGTTGTCCCATCTCCTTGGTGTGCGTGCTGCCCTGTGCCATGTGCATCACTGCAGTGCTCGGGGGTGTGGCCCATGTTGTGTGTTGTTGCTCACAGTGTGTTGTGCGCTTCATTGACTTCTGGCACATGGTTGGTCATGGGCATGTATCTTAGCGTGACTGCTGTATGTGTGGCAGCTGTGCGGATGACATGCCTTTCATGAGACTGGGGCTGACGGATGGGATGGATGGTATGTTGTATGTGCATGGTGTGTCTGTGAGTTTGATGGGTTCAGTGGTGTTCGTGTGCATTTATGTTGTTCCGCTCTGTTGCGTCTAGTGTTGTTTGTCTTACATAGGCGTAGTTGTGGGGTGTGTGGTTGACAGGCAGTAGGGGCTACATGGACAGGACTTCAATGGTGTTTCGGTTGTGTGTGATGAGTTGCACAGTGGCTGCCGTGTGGGACTATATTCAGTGTGGCTTGTGCATGCAGACGTGGCTCCTTGGGTGTTGCTATGTCTGTGATGGGTCATGTGGGGTGTGAGTCTGTTGTTCATGTCCGTGTGCACATTGTTCACTTGTTCGTGACGGTGGGCGGTGCTGCGTGTTCGTCTGCTACGTGACATGTCCCATGTGTTGGTCGTGTTATGGTCCTCATGCCTCCAGTAATCCAGCCCTGTCCAGTTTCCCACCTGCAAGTTGTTCGTGTGTGCACTGTACTGGATGCCACATGGCTCTAAGCGGGGGGTGCTCCATGTTGCAGGTCTGTGGGGGTGGGGGGTGTTGTGGGTCGTGGGGGTGGCTGGACACCCACTGACACCGATTGCTGTGGACCGTGATGTCTGCCTTTCGGCTGTCGTTGTGCACTGCGGTGGCTGACACGTGGCTGTGGGGTGTGGGGGATGCTCCTCCTTGCTGTGCTGTGGGACTGGGGCCTGGTGTGTGTTGTACTTGGGCTGTCCACCCTCCCACCCACTGCACTTTGTGTTCCTGCCACTTACCTGTTACTTGTCGGTTAGTGCAGCTGTGGCGGACACATGGGTGTGGTGGGTGCTCGTTGTGGCGCTTCTGGCATATTTGGGGACCTGTTGGTGGTTACGTGGCTGGCTGAGTGTACACATGTCCCCACGCATCTTACAGTTGTTCGGTTTGGGCTGTGTGTGGTGGTGTCTGTTGCATGTGTGTGTGATGTGTTGTGTATTGTGTGCTGGACATGGGGGTGTTTGTCCCTGGGAGCTGTGGCATGGTAGTTGCGCATGTGAGTACATAGCGGTGTGCTGGTATACATTAGTTTGTACTTACCAGCCTCCACTCCCCTGCTAATCCGGCGAGGATCTCCGGATGTATTACGACTCGCACCTTCTCCTCCCACGCTTTGAAGGTCTTAAAGAGCGCGGGATTCCCTCCGCCAGTGACGGCAGCCAGCTCTCTGTTTTTGCCCTCCTTCTTCTTGACCAGGCTCTTTACGTCATTCCAACGTTTGTTTATTTCACCTCTGTTCCTGGGCAGGGTCCCGACTGCATTGACCTGGTCTACGATCCGGTTCCACATTCTGTTTCTGGTGGCTAGTGGTGTGTGCTGGACCATGTTCCCATAGATTTGTGGGTACACCTTGATGATCTCGTCGACCATGACCGTCAGCTCAATGGGCGTGTACTTGGGCATTCTTTGTGGTGCCATGGTGTTTGTGGTGCTGGTGCGGTGTGTGTTGTGTAATGTGCAGGGGGTTTGTGGTGCCGGTGTTTGGTGGTGGTGGTGGTGGTGGTGGTTGTGATGTGTGCGTTTCTGTGGTGTGCTGCTGTCCTTGCTGTGTCACTGTGTCCTCTCCTCTCCTCTCTGGTTTGCAATGTAGCAAGGGGTTGTGGTCTGTGGGAGTGCTGCTTTTGTACTCACCTATGTGGGTGTGTCCTCATGGTCTGTTGTTTTCAGGTGTGTTGTGTCTGGGGTTCTGGCCTTTGTATTTTTTGTTTGTCCGGGGGTGTTTTCGGGATGTGTACTGTGCTTGTGTATTTGTGCGTGCCTTGCTGTGTGGACTTGTTGGCCATGTTGTGTGCTATTGGTTTTGTGTGCGGATGGTTTCTGTGCAGGTACGTTGGCGCCATGGCTTCTGCCGTGTCGATTCTCATCGGCGTTGTTTGCGCTGGCGGGCGGTATATTTGTGGTTTTTCCGCGCTCATGTCGGTGCGATCGTAATTTCACGTGCGGTGTGTCGGCCGTGAGGGCGGGCGGTTTTGTGTTGTCGTGCGTGTTTCCGTCCGTGGCGGGCGGTTTGACTCCGACTCGGACGTTGGCGGGCGGTATTTTGTGTGATTTTCCGCCGATGGCGGTTTTCGGTTTGTGTAATCGTAATGGCGTGGTCGGTGTTCAGGCGGTGTGTGCGGGCGGATTTTTGCCGCTTCCATGCCTGGCGGATTTATTTACGCCGGGTATCGTAATGGGCCCCTAAGGTAAGTAATATCGTTTTTTAAAATATCGAAGTTGTTAATATCGTTTTAAAAAATATTGAAGTTATTAATATCGTTTGCAAAAATATAGTTGTTAAAAATATCGTTGTTTTAGTTAGTGTTATGTATTTTAGTGTGTATTTTAAATGTATGTGCTATATTTTTTGTGTAAGTATTGCATTTATTTTTTATGTATGTGTTAAATTTTTAGAAGTTACTAATTTTTTTTATTTATATTTAGCATTTTAGTTCCGTAGCGGGTTGTGGGTTTATAGGGGAATAGGGTGGGAAGTAATTTAAATATAATTAATTGATTTTTAATTTTATTTTAATTATATTTTGCGTTTTAGTTCCGGGGCGGGTTGTGGGTTTATAGGGGAATAGGGTGGGAAGTAATTTAAAAATAATTAATTGAATAATAATTTTTATTTATTAGTATTTATTTACATTTTATTTTATAGTGTTAATTATGGTAATTAATTAATTATTTTAATTAAATATTAATTGGCTGTTCATTTTTATTGATTAATTGGTAAATATGTTAATTGTGTAATTTCTTTAGGAGCGGTTTGTGGGTTTATAGGGGAATAGGGTGGGAAGTAATTTAAATATAATTAATTGAATATTAATTTTATTTGAATTACATTTAGCGTTTTAGTTCCGTAGCGGGTTGTGGGTTTATAGGGGAATAGGGTGGGAAGTAATTTAAAAATAATTAATTGAATAATAATTTTTATTTATTAGTATTTATTTTCATTTTATTTTATAGTGTTAATTACGGTAATTGATTAATTATTAATTAATTAATAACTGGTTGTTAATTTTGATAGATTAATGAATTGGTAAATATGTTAATTGCGTAATTTTTTTAGGAGCGGTTTGTGGGTTTATAGGGGAATAGGGTGGGAAGTAATTTAATTATAATTAAATTATTAATATTTTTCATAATTCATATTTAATTAATTAATATTTTATAGTGTTAATTGTGGAAATAACTTATAATTAAATATTTAGTAATTTGTTAATTATTATTAATTAATTGGTAAATATGTTAATTGTGTCATTTTTTAGGAGATGGTTGTGGGTTGATAGGGGAATAGGGTGGGAAGTAATTTAATTTTAATGTATTTATTAATATTTAATATGTAATATTTTTTATTTATGATTTTATAGTGTTAATTGTTTGAATTAATTTATTAATATATAATTATATTTTCATTGTTAATTGTTATTAATTAATTAATTCATTGTTAATTAATTATGTTAATTGTGTAATTTTTACCCCTCCGCTATCCAACACTTTCCCTACTGTTGCACTCACTGGAGTGGGAATAGTAATTTTTACCCCTATGCTAGCCAACACTTTCTCTACTGTTGCACTCGCTCGAGTGGGAATAGTAAATTATTTCCCTCCGCTATCCAACAGTTTCCCTACTGTTGCCCTCACTGGAGTGGGAATAGTAATTTTTACCCCTATGCTAGCCAACACTTTCTCTACTGTTGCACTTGCTGGAGTGGGAATAGTAAATTATTTCCCTCCGCTATCCAACAGTTTCCCTACTGTTGCACTCACTGGAGTGTGAATAGTAATTTTTACCCCTACTCTATCGTATACTTTCACTAATTTTGCACTTGCTGAAGTGGGATTAGTAAATTAATCCCCTCCGCTATCCGACATTTTCCCTACTGTTGCACTCACTGGAGTGGGAATATTATTTTTTACCCCTACGCTATCTAACACTTTCCCTACTTTTGCACTCGCTGGAGTGGGAATAGTAAATTAATCCCCTCCGCTATCCGACACTTTCCCTACTGTTGCACTCACTGGAGTGGGAATATTATATTTTACCCCTACGCTATCCAACACTTTCCCTACTGATGCACTTCCTGGAGTGGGAATAGTAATTTTTACCCCTTCGCTATCCAACACTTTCCCTACTGTTGCACTCGCTGGAGTGGGAATAGTAAATTATTCCCCTCCACTATCCAACACTTTCACTACTGTTGCATTTGATGGAGTGGGAATAGTAATTTATTCACCTCCGCTATCTAACACGATCCTTACTGTTATAATTAATGTAGTGTAAAATGTAGTTTTAAAAATTAATAAATATTTTAATATTTTAATTTATAATATATATTAAAATATTATTTTTATGTTACATGTGTATGTATATTTATATGTATTTATAATTTTTTATAAATTCCTAACATTTTATAATTTATTAAATTAATTATTTATTAATAATTATTAAGTAAATATATATATTATACTTTATATATGTATGTTTAATTTATTTTTACATTATATTTATTACTTATAATTGTTAACATTTTCTAATAATTATAAATATTTATTTTTAAGTTATATGTATTATTTAATTTATTTTACTTTTTTGTATATAAAAAAACCGATATTTTTAACATCGATATTTTTAACAACTATATTTTTGTTTGGATATTTTTGTACTTACCATGATGTAGATAGGATGTTGATATTCTTGACCTCGATATTTAGGCCCCGATATTTTGGGATCTCGATATTGTGGTCGTCGATATTCTGTCAGTGATCCGCGCCATACAGCCATTCCCAGAACAGGCCTGCTCATGGGCCACTAAGGGACCCATTAACTGGTCATAATCCGGGTCTGAACATGATGTATTGGAGAGGCATAAATCCAAAGCCCAATAGAAGGGGCACCCCTGACAGTAGAACACAGGTTGCACGCAAGTGAAGTAGGCAAAGCGAAAAGTTAGTCCATAACTCACGCTAAGCGTTGCTAATGGCAAGCAACCAAAAAGTTGTTGCATTCGATCATGGTACAGTTGCAATTGGCCGGGTCTGTGCATTACCACAAGATGAGCAGCCATTGCGTAGCAGGAACAGAAGAAGCAGGATCCCACCAGCTAACACCAGTAATAATGGGAACCCTCCAAAGATGCTGGAAAAAATAAAATGAACAAATGCTGGTATTACTCCAAATATCGTCTGAAAAGAAGTCACAATGCCGGAACCGACAAGCACAAAAAAATAAGCTAGGCCCTTGGCATCAGACGCATTAAACATTCGATGTATAAGCTCCCCAAAATGAAGTGGGAGGTTCGTGTTCAGAAGTGACTGAATCTCGCTAGAGGTTCTAGCCACCTGCAATTCGAAGGTCTCTCAAGCTGAAGTGAGAGCCACCTCTTGCTGAAACAATAGCGCTTTAAGCCTGCTTAATTTGTTGAAATCTGTTTTCAAAGTCGGAATGGAAGGCCAAATGGAACTATCCACTTTCCCATGCGGGGGCGGAAAAAGCACATTGCTACAACAAGTAACACGTTGTGAAACTGTTACTATATACGGGATTCCTGCCCGTAAACCACAGAAGTCATGGTTATTCAAAATAAGATGACTTCCGTTAGAAAGCAAGGTAAAAGCGGGAATTATGGCTGGAACGGGAGTTCCTTTAAAAAAACATGCAAGGTTAGGTGTAGATACATTACAAGCACTGTGCAACTTAACATGTTTACAAACTAAGGAATGTCCTACTGTGGACTCGCAGTCCTCCCCTGTTAGGAAAACTTCCTTATCCTCCCGTTGACATCTGTAAGTGAAAGGCAGGGACCATAATTCATGGAGAAACGTACTACCCAGGGGTTCAAAGCGGCCGATTGGAAAATGTTTCATGCAAGATTTAAACTGAAACAGAGAAAATGGGAGAGATATAACCCCATGAATTAACCATACAGCTGAATCTGTTTCCGACACAGAGAATGGCAAGTGTTCTAATCATTCAATGTGTAATAGCGTGTATGTAGCATCTTTCATGGACATAAATCTCTGTTTATCAGTTAGATTAAATGGTAAAAACAAAGCAGAAGCATTCAAATAATCCCACTGGACTTTTCCCATTTTGAGAGTCTGTAACGTCCATGCAAACTGCATGACTGATCGTAATTGATTTTGACCATGATATAACACAGATACATCCTTCTGAACAATATCAATAACAGATGAAATAATATTATCCAAGGTATAAATGCGTGAAGATAGTGTATTGATACTATTGTCGACCACCGCAAGGACTTTTTCTAAATTTGCTTGGTCAATTTGGCGCAGATGAAGCGCTGCCTCAATCTGCGAAAGTTTCCATACTTCATTGTAAGCACAGGTGTTGTTTTACTGACGACACGGTGGAGTGTTCCAACCATTGTTGGCACAATTTACCCACCAGGTATGTGGTGACCGAATGTGAATGTGGAAAACGAGGATCCGGTCTAGTCTGTGTGAAACCAGGCGTTGCATTATAAAAACGCATTTGACATGCATTTGAATTGGTTTGCCACAATAACCAACCAGACGGGTCAACATCAGAGACATTGAAAGTGTCATTTTGAAGCATAGCTTGTAATACATCGATCGTATAATTTGTGTGTGTACACCAATTGTCATATGGCGCTAAAGACGGAATAGATGGGATGTTTAAATTTTTGGCAGTTGCCAGGCCAAGACAAATAGTCTGGTACACTGTATCATTAAAAAATAATATTTGAGTTGGGATTAGGCAGGCACGATGCAAAGCTTCAGTTCCTTGAACCTGCCAAGCCTTAGTGCCCCAAATAGATTTTAAATCAATGGTATCTCTCCAGTGATCATATCCATGTAAGGCCAAATCAGTCCTAAAGGAACCGGAGAAGATTAATTTTGTGTGGGTCAGAATAAATTTGGACTGAGACGACACCTGTAATTTGAAAAAATAGGAATCTGGATTGGACGTGTCATAATCTTTGAAATAGGTGAATTTATCCCTCTGGGTTTTAGAACTCCCCTGTAAGGGAGTTGGACAATGTTCCCATTGTGTGTAATTAAAAACAGGTCTTAACGTGTTTGTTTTGTGTAAGAAATGATGCCCATAGTGTTGATAACAGAATAAATCAACGTAATTGGCAGAATTTAAATATAAATCTTCAGCATCAAAAGCAGCATAATACTTTAAATCAGAAAACAATGAATGTACTGCTTGTACATCCCAATCATCAGAATGTATGTCCTGTGTTACCACATCTCCTTATGAAACGCGAAACACGTATGGTATCTTGAGGACTTCCGTCGGGCCGTGAATTTCGAATGATATTTTATCCCAAACGATGCCATCTGCAACCGGGAAGGCCGAAATGTTCACAAGGGTCTGATCACGTTTCATGATATGGGACGATGTATGAGGGGCCAGAATTCCATCAACTAACTTCACAGCAGAGCATTCTAGCAAATAATGACCATTGACGAGCAAGGAAAATACTGTCACAAATCCAATCGACATGAAGAGGAAAATCAGGATAAGTACTAACCAGATGTAGGTCCAGGGTGGGACCAGGTAAGTCTTTTTGAACCAAGAGATAAAAATACTTGTTTTCGGTGGAAATGCCAACGTGGAAGACATGGAGGAAGAGTCATAAAGGAAGCTCGCATGGTCCCCAAAATAAACGCTTGCACCCATGTTTATTCGAGGTGGTAGGGCAGCATCAGCTTGATGTTGTCGAGGACTGTTCGGCACTTTACTGTGAGATTCATCTGCAGGGTAAGTATACTCGACTTCTGCGGTGGAAGAGGATGGAGGCAGAACAGGCGAAATGTCAATAGTAGTTTCCATCTCACCCTCAACGATACGTGGATTAGTCGAAGAGGCTGAATGCACCGGATTCAAAGAGATAGTGTTGCATGAAACTGTAGGAGTTACACTATTCAGAATCGGCCAGACGACGTAGCTTGACATTGTCCACTGAAATGTATCTGTTGGTTTTGCGACCAGGTAAATGTGGTAAAATGACCGTACGAGTACCCTTCAATCCAAGTACTGGAACCGGTGCACGATAAGAGGGACCAAATTCTTTTTTGTTCTCCAGCTTTTCTCGTACCTGATCCCCAATCTTAGGAAGCCTGCTGGCGACCGGAATCAGCAGTGAAGTATCGTTGGAAGAGGGTAAATGTTCAGTTGCATAGCTGTCACGGGTCTTTTGTAGGTCCTGTAACATAGTAGAATGATTATCTACGTCAAAGGTTGCGGCAGCCGCCACAACGTCTAGACCATCAAGGTCTGGCACAAACATTTTAATGCCAAAGAGCATTTCGTATGGGGTCCGCCCACCCAGAGATCTTCTAGGGAGATTATTGAGTGCACGTTGAACTCCATACAAATGGGCCAGTCATTTCCTGCCAGTACCAAACACCCTAGCTGTCAAATATTGCTTTAAGTCACGGTTCATTCTCTCCACTAAAGAATTGCCCTCAGGCCTGTATGGAGACAAAAACTACACCAGCACCCCCATCGACTTCATCGCGTCCTTGTACGCCTTAGAGGCGAACGCTGGACCTTAGTCAGAATGAAAGGTGCCACAGGCAAACATCCCGACAAAGACACGCAAATCTCTAATGACATTTCGAGCATCAGCACTGCGTTGTGGCCAAACCCAAAGGAATCTAGTGCACGAATCAACTGCAACAAATATGTATTTAGATGCAGTATCAGAATACAGAGGACCGCAGTGATCAGGATAAACACAGCCAAATGGCTGATTCGAAATACATAGCTGAGTTTGTGGTGGGCGTGAGACCGTAGACGGTTTGATTTGTTGACAAATGTCACACGAAAGTACATAATTACGGGTCTGTTTATATAAACCACGCCACCAGTAACGTTGCTGTGAAATAGAGACAGTCGCAGACACTCCGGCATGTGTAGAAGCCATGCCTTCGTGTGCGGCAATGGTCAAACCAAGTCTGCGGTCCTTGTTGGGAATCAGCCGATCCCCAACTGATGGTATTTTAGCATAAGGCGCTTGTTCGGGAGATAAATGATAAGAATACTTCAAAGGGAAGCCCTGCGGATAAGCGGTTCCATCCTTCGTAGCAGCAAAAGCTGCCAAAATGTCATTATCTATCTTAGTCATGGACCTTGTAATTGCTGCTACTGAACACGTGGCTACTGCAGATTTGGCTGCCTCATCAGCCGAAGAATTACCAACAGCATGTGCTCCCACACGCTGATGGCCAAGAGTATGTATAACTTGTGTGAGTGGCAGACGTTGCTTAAGTTCCGCTACTCGAACGCAAAGCGTTTTATGCTTTATTGCGCTGCCTTCAGAGTCTCGATAGTCATTCGTAGACCAAAAGAATAAGTTGTCATTAAAAGATTGAACACAGTAGTAAGAATCGCATACAATAAGAGTATTCACATTGGGATCTAAAACTCGAGAGCTAGAACAAGAGCACGCAGCTCCGCCAATTGCGCTGTACAGTCCCCAAGTGCCTGTGTATGCACTATGGAAGACTTAAATTCTCCATTGACAATTGAACCAGCCACAATAGCGCAAGCTGCTGAATAAGCATGTTTGGACCCGATGGCTGGTTGAGCCGAGCTGTCAGTGTAAATGATATATTTGTACTCATCCAAAGGAAGCAACGACAACGGAGGAGGATGAACATGTTCATACTGTAAAAACTCCTGTGTCTGCAAAGCAGGATCAAAGATAAACGTGACATCAGCCGATGTCAAAGAAGTAGCCCATTGTATCCAACGGGGATGTAAAGCCTTAGAGTTAGGTACACTTGCCTTAGTCAATGCTTCTAGAGCAGGGAGAGGCGTGACCATAAGAATGCGTTTTCCCTGCGCCAGCGAGCGTTCTTTTAGAATCGCCATTTGGACTGCTGTTAAAACTTTTTCAACATTCGAAAATCGCATTTCAGCCGCTGTATATAAATGTGATTTGTATGCAATAGGTACTGTGTCACCCTCATTGAACGTCAAGTAAGTGAAACCCACCGTCCCCGGTACTATGCCTATTACGAGGTTCGTGGTATTATCACGCGTCAACAAGTAGTTAGTCGCAAGCAAAGATTGTAGTATAGAGGTATGTTCCGGAAGCCAGCTGGCAGAGGAATACGTTGGTTGTATCAACGCATAAAGCGGTTTGATATGCTGGGCATAATCGGGGATGCAAGTCCTCCCAAAATTCAAAAATCCCAGCAAAGACTGAAGTTTCTTCAGAGTAGATGGTGGCTGTAATTGTGCACACTTCTCCAGAAAGTGGGGGGCTAAGCCCCTACCCTCATTATTGAGCTCATAGCCCAAAAAGAGCACCGCAAAATGAGCGATGTGTGATTTTGCAAAATTGAATTTGTATCCATAGTCGGCAAACGACAGAATAATTCGGTTGACTCAGACAAGATGCGGCATCAGTTCGTCGTCCGTCAGATAAATATCATCAACATACGAGAACGCATCAGGGACTATGCTGTCCAACAAAGACACAACACGTGCAGCAAAAGCCCCGGGGCTATTCTTATACCCCATAGGCAAACGCGTAATTTTTTTCTGATTTCCAACGGCTGTAAATGCTGTCAAGTCACGGCTCACAGGAGTCAAGTTGTGACTATAGAAACCATTGGAAATATCCAGTGTCGGCTTATATTTTTTACGAACAAGGTTGTTCATCAGTGCAGAGCTATGTGTGTTTTACACCGCAAATGTACGACAATGACTATTCAAATTTCGATAATCAAATACAATGTGATATGAACCATCAGGTTTCGATACTGGAAAAAGAGGATTATTGATACTCCAACTGAGTCAGAATGTCACAAACAGGAGCCTTAGCTTCTCGTCTGATTGGACATTGCGGTTGTGGCTGTGGCATAGACCGTAATGGTATCTCATGTGCCGGTGAATCTCTATCCCAGCCCACCTGATTACGGTATACCGCCGGGGCAAGGGCCAAAGCCCACTCAGATGCGTAAGCCTTTGCATGTTCCTCACGGACGTAACGCGAAAAACGCAGAAGTATCACGTCCTCCCCTCTAGAAGCGGCTAGCACAAATGGTGGAGGCCAATCTGCCTCCGTCAACAAAATGTCGTATGAGGAGGTAAGATTTTCCCAAAAAACCACGTGATCGTACGCTGCATATCACCTTCAATTTGGAAGACAATTTCATAGAGTCTATCTGGAGGGGCAACTCGTGTATCTGCTGTTTCTACTGTAATGAATGTATCAGTTGCTGTCGCCTCCAGACAGGGACGCAGTGCCTCCCGCACTATGGTAACCTCCTCTGCGCTGTCGAGCAGAGCCACCACCCAAGTCCAATCTAGAAGCCGCGTTCTCACTGTCTGAGGCATATTTCGCTGTTAAAGCGGCAACCTTTTTCTTCAGATACGGCGGGCGAAAACGAGGCAGTTCCTCTTGTTTGGCTTTAACGTCAAACTGTCGAGGTTTATCTCGTCCCAGCTGTGTGGTCGGACCTTTGCCACGATCTTGGCATTCCCCTCCACCGACTTGAGAGTCCGATGTGTCCTGTAAAGAATGAGGAGAGCGCTGATCAGGGACTTGAAATCTATCAGGAGTCTTAATTTTCGTGTGGTCGCGCAAGTCATAAGTACGCTCAGAAGACTCAGGTGTCGGTGAACCAGCTCGCGAACCCTGCTTCTGTTGTTGCTGCCCCTGTTTTTTAATTCTCCAGTTTTTTTTAGGAAAGAACGGGCGCCCATCTTTATCAGTCTGGGCCTTTTGAGTTTGAGCTTGAGTCTGAGTAAAAGGCTTAGGGGCCCATCACGATACCCGGCGTAAAAAAATCCGCCAGGCATGGAAGCGGCAAAAATCCGCCCGCACACACCGTCTGAACACCGACCACGCCATAACGATTACACAAACCGAAAACCGCCATCGGCGGAAAAAACACACAAAATACCGCCCGCCAACGTCCGAGTCGGAGTCAAACCGCCCGCCACGGACGGAAACACGCACGACAACACAAAACCGCCCGCCCTCACGGCCGACACACCGCACGTGAAATTACGATCGCACCGCCATGAGCGCGGAAAAACCACAAATATACCGCCCGCCAGCGCAAACAACGCCGATGAGAATCGACACGGCAGAAGCCATGGCGCCCACGTACCTGCACAGAAACCATCCGCTCACAAAACCAATAGCACACTACATGGCCAACAAGTCCACACAGCAAGGCACGCACAAATACACAAGCACAGTACACATCCCGAAAACACCCCCCGGACAAACAAAAAATACAAAGGCCAGAACCCCAGACACAACACACCTGAAAACAACAGACCATGAGGACACACCCACATAGGTGAGTACAAAAGCAGCACTCCCACAGACCACAACTCCTTGCTACATTGCAAACCAGAGAGGAGAGGAGAGGACACAGTGACACAGCAAGGACAGCAGCACACCACAGAAACGCACACATCACTACCACCACCACCACCACCACCACCACCACCAAACACCGGCACCACAAACCCCCTGCACATTACACAACACACACCGCACCAGCACCACAAACACCATGGCACCACAAAGAATGCCCAAGTACACGCCCATTGAGCTGACGGTCATGGTCGACGAGATCATCAAGGTGTACCCACAAATCTATGGGAACATGGTCCAGCACACACCACTAGCCACCAGAAACAGAATGTGGAACCGGATCGTAGACCAGGTCAATGCAGTCGGGACCCTGCCCAGGAACAGAGGTGAAATAAACAAACGTTGGAATGACGTAAAGAGCCTGGTCAAGAAGAAGGAGGGCAAAAACAGAGAGCTGGCTGCCGTCACTGGCGGAGGGAATCCCGCGCTCTTTAAGACCTTCAAAGCGTGGGAGGAGAAGGTGCGAGTCATAATACATCCGGAGATCCTCGCCGGATTAGCAGGGGGAGTGGAGGCTGGTAAGTACAAACTAATGTATACCAGCACACCGCTATGTACTCACATGCACTACCACCATGCCACAGCTCCCAGGGACAAACACCCCCATGTCCAGCACACAATACACAACACATCACACACACATGCAACAGACACCACCACACACAGCCCAAACCGAACAACTGTAACATACGTGGGGACATGTGTACACTCAGACAGCCACGTAACCACCAACAGGTCCCCAAATATGCCAGAAGCGCCACAACGAGCACCCACCACACCCATGTGTCCGCCACAGCTGCACTAACCGACAAGTAACAGGTAAGTGGCAGGAACACAAAGTGCAGTGGGTGGGAGGGTGGACAGCCCAAGTACAACACACACCAGGCCCCAGTCCCACAGCACAGCAAGGAGGAGCATCCCCCACACCCCACAGCCACGTGTCAGCCACCGCAGTGCACAACGACAGCCGAAAGGCAGACATCACGGTCCACAGCAATCGGTGTCAGTGGGTGTCCAGCCACCCCCACGACCCACAACACCCCCCCACCCCCACAGACCTGCAACATGGAGCACCCCCGCTTAGAGCCATGTGGCATCCAGTACAGTGCACGCACGAACAACTTGCAGGTGGGAAACTGGACAGGGCTGGATTACTGGAGGCATGAGGACCATAACACGACCAACACATGGGACATGTCACGTAGCAGACGAACACGCAGCACCGCCCACCGTCACGAACAAGTGAACAATGTGCACACGGACATGAACAACAGACTCACACCCCACATGACCCATCACATACATAGCAACACCCAAGGAGCCACGTCTGCATGCACAAGCCACACTGAATATAGTACCACACGGCAGCCACTGTGCAACTCATCACACACAACCGAAACACCATTGAAGTCCTGTCCATGTAGCCCCTACTGCCTGTCAACCACACACCCCACAACTACGCCTATGTAAGACAAACAACACTAGACGCAACAGAGCGGAACAACATAAATGCACACGAACACCACTGAACCCATCAAACACATAGACACACCATGCACATACAACATACCATCCATCCCATCCGTCAGCCCCAGTCTCATGAAAGGCATGTCATCCGCACAGCTGCCACACATACAGCAGTCACGCTAAGATACATGCCCATGACCAACCATGTGCCAGAAGTCAATGAAGCGCACGACACACTGTGAGCAACAACACACAACATGGGCCACCCCCCCGAGCACTGCAGTGATGCACATGGCACAGGGCAGCACGCACACCAAGGAGATGGGACAACTGCAATACGTTGGCTGGCACACAACCATCACTCACTCATAACGATGCGTCCAATGCCATGTCCAGTAATCACAACAGACAGCAGATATGCAGGCCATGTCAAGCATGCACACACCTCAAACCATGCACTGTCATGCTGCCACAACACATGTCACGTTCGGCACCCATGGCTCACAGCATGTACCCCAAAAGCATATTCCCTCCCAAATGCGAATCCGGGGCATGGCCCCCATGTTGCCATATGCGTTCCTAAGCGTTCCATTTGAACCCCAAAAGCATATCCCCTCCCAAATGCGAATCTGGGGCATGGCCCCCATGTTGCCATATGCGTTCCTAAGCGTTCCATTTGAACCCCAAAATCATATCCCTCCCAAATGCGAATCTGGGGCATGGCCCCCATGTTGCCATATGCGTTCCTAAGCGTCCCATCTGAACACCAAAAGCAAAGTACAAACCAGACCCAGGATGGGCCAGGAGCCCGCATACACCAGAGTCACAATAAGTAGGGGCACAGCAACACACCCATCGGCATGGCCAATCCGTCCCATGCCACATGTGCACAGCACACAGTCCCATTGCCAAGCACACACAACTACAAATGCTACAGCCACACACACGCCTCCGGGAAACCCATGTACGAGATTGCACGAACTGTTAATGTCAGACGACAAATACATACTTCGCCAGGTGCAACACAATAACAAATCTCATTCTCTCCACAGGTGACGAACTGCTGGATGCTGGGGATGGAGCCAGCAGCCAGCACAGCCAGCCTACAAGCCCCCAACGAGGACACACGGATCTGGAGGATCTGTCCTCCTCTTCGGACACGGACCACCAAGCAGGCCCATCTGGTGTGGCAGGGCCCAGCCGCTCCCCAGGACCCCTCCTACCCACCAACCCATCATCCAGGGCTGCTGAACATTCCCAGCCCCCTGCTGCCACTGTCGTTGCGGCCACACCCACGGTCATTGTGGCCACTACCACTGCCGCAACCGCCACCATCGCCGCACCGACCACCACTGCCGCCACCACCACCACGTCTTCGCTGGCACCAGCCCCAGCGCAGGTGGTGGCCCGGCCGACTGGATCCACCCTGGGAGCCACAGCGAGGACCGTGGTGAGCAATGTGGCTAGTGGGCAGGCCGGTGGCAGCAGGACTGGTAGGAGGAGCAGGGTCAGGGAAACGCCAGCCTCCCCTGGGAGCCATGCCCTGCCTCAAATGGCCAGAGTCCTTGGGGCCTATGAAGAGGCCCAAGGACAATGGGTCCGGTCTGCTTCAGACACGCGTGAGGTGCTGGGGGTGCTGAGGTCCATGGACGCCCGTATGGGCCAACTCGTGGACCTCATGGGCCAGCTGGTGGTGGCGGTGAGGTCACAGCCAGGGACAGCAGCTCCCCTCCGCCACCACCTGCCGGGGCGCAGGGTGGAGCAGCAGTGTCCAGTTCCCCTGCGTCCACAGCCAGTGAGCACACCTCAACCACCAGCATGTCGCAAGCAGGCACCCCCTCACAAACGTGGAAGGGGCCGTCCGAAGTGGAAACAGATCTCCCGGGAGGACTTCGCACGCTCCAAACGCAAGTGAGGCAGCCAGCCAGCCTTCCGCCAGCCTTCCTTGACCAGCCACTGCATTGACTTGGACTACGATCCCACTCCACACAGCCATCTGGATGGCATGTGTGTGTTGGACTATGGACATAGAACCAGTGGGTACACCCTGAGCATCACGCAGCCATGACCGACAGCTCATTGTCACTGCACGCACCACTTTTGTCATCACCTTACACACAATCACATGTCACAGTTTGTAATAAATGCACCTTTTACACTAACTGCTGTTTGTGCCCTGTGTTTTATTTGTACGGAATACAACGGCCACCTTGGGCGGAAAGGCACCTGATGCGTGGCATGGCAATTGAATCCGGAGGGCCTGTAGGGACCTAGGGGTGGGAGACAGAACAGGAGCACATTCAATGAGTGTGTCACACACCCATCACACAGTACATGTCAACAACTACAAGCAATGTACACACATCGCACAGAGCAATAGGGCACAATGCCACATCCACCAACAGTGGCATACTACCCTGGCCATGGAGCGTTGACACACAGCACGCAGTGAACAAACGGCCATCCTGACACAGCACACACACACCTGCACAGATACAGCCACATCAGCCGTCGTACATGGACACTCACCGTCAAGTGAAGTAGCGGGCGATGAGCTGCTGCCGCACATTACCAGCTTCCTCCTCTCCGCTGTCCTCCTCACTCGAGCTGTCCTGGTCTGCGGGCTGGGGCCCTGGTTGATCTCCGTCATCCACGATGAGGGGGATCTGCTTCCGAATGGCCAGATTGTGCAGCATGCAGCACGCCACCACTATCTGGCACACCTTCTGTGGGGAGTACGCCAGCGCACCCTCGGTGCGGTCCAGGCACCTGAACCTGGACTTGAGGAGGCCAAAGGTACGCTCGACCACACGTCTGGTCCTCCCATGTGCCTCATTGTAGCGATCGTCTGCTGGGGTGCGAGGATTCCTCAATGGACTGAGCAGCCATGCCCCATTCGGGTACGCAGAGTCACCTGGGTGTGAGGGACACAGAGAACCGTTGCTATTCCAACTGGACAGGGGACAGCATCGCACAACCAGCACGCTACACCACTCCACATACTCACCGACAATACAGGCACGATCCTGTTGCATATTGGACATCAGTCGTGGCAAGATGCTGTTGCGCATTATGTGTCCGTCATGGGCCGAGCCTGGGAACTTTGCACACACGTGGGTGATCACCATGTCCGCAAGGCACACCACTTGCACATTCAGGGAGTGCGTGTGCTTCCTGTTGCGGTACAGGTGCTCAGTGGCCTGTGGTGGAACAAGGCCGACATGTGTGCAGTCAATGGCTCCAACGACGTGTGGGATTCTGCCAAGGGCATAGAATGCACCCTTCACTGCCGCCAATTCACGAGCCCTGGGGAAGCGGATGTACCTGTTTCGGCACAGCATCATGGCTGCCAGTACATCCCTCAGCACCTTGCTGAACATGGGCTGGGACATCCCTCCTCCAATGCCCACTGTGTGCTGGAATGACCCAGTGGCGAAGAAATGCATGGCGGCCATCACCTTAGCCGTGGGGGTGACAGCAGTCGGATACACCCTGCGGGGACGGAGATGGGGTTCTAACATGGCACACAGTCGATGCAGGGTTGGCCTGTCCAGCCGAAACTTCCTGATAACCTCTGTATCGTCCATGTCCGCCAGCAATTGGTATGGGCGGTCAATGTTCGGTCTCCGCCTAGGGACAATGGCAGAGGACACATGTCAAAGCAACACGACACATAGCAATTTCGCATACACATCACTGACATGACTGAGCAAGCACATGAGCCACAGCCCAGCTGCCAAGCTGGGACGGCACGGCCACAATACACTTACACAGGTCTCCCAACAATGGCAATGGCTAGTGATACAAACCACTGCCATGTGCATGCACATGGGGATCTAGGCCCCAATGACTTGCGGGGCGTGCTGATGGGGACTGACTGCATATCCGTCAAGCGGCAACGCCACGGCAACATGAATGTCTGCTGAGCATGGAACTGCTTCCGCGGCTGGATGAGTATGGCACACGACGACGACGATGTGGGCACAGGCTGAGCGGCCAAAACAAGTGGGACCTGTGGCACGAGGGGATATGAGACAGTAGTAGGTGTCAGCACTGCACCCTATGTACAGCACTGTACGGATCACACCTCCCGAAACATTGACAGGTGTCCACATTGACAGCCCCATGCCAAGACGGCTGTGTGCTTGCAGTCACACGTCACAGGTGAGAGGTTACATTGCACGTGCCAGGTGGCAGACGTACATAGTGGGAGCTGGCATGTGTGTGCATGTGTCTCCTGTTCAGGATCCACCAGATGGGCGCTGACTCTGTACTGACCATTGGACACAGCATGTTCCGTGGAAGGCTTGTGTGTGTGGGATGGTGGCACTGGATGTGCCTCCGTTGGGTGGGGGGCCATGCACAGGGCGGGTACGTCGATGATTGCGCATTGTTGGTCACGGTGGGTGCACCAACTAAGATGTGTTGCCCTGTGTTCAATTCCTATGTCCGCATGATGATGGACTGTAGATGTGGGCAGACTACACATTGGTCGATGTGCTGTCTATATGCATGTGCCTTCACACCAGGCACAGCTGCCCCTGCACATGTGACCCCTGCTGGACTCGCTGCTGGGTCTGTGGAGCTGATGCACCTTCTGCGCGTGGGGCGGACAGCTCTCCTCACTTCCCTCATTGCGCATGTCATGACTTTGCCGCAGGTGACATGGATCATGGAGGGCCCACATGTACGCGTGGGTAGGCTACACATGATTGTACACTGGTCGCCACCCCCAGTCAGTGTTTCGAATGGGAAGGTTGTCGTGCTGGTGGTATGTTCGATGTGGCGGATGGGCGGGCCTAGGTGCGGGCTTACATTCCGGACATGGGGGGTAGTTGGATTGGCGACTAGTTGCAGTACACACGGGACACGTCTCTTCCTTTCCACATCTGGGTCATCCCTTGTACTAACTGACAGTGATACAGTCATCTTCGCCCCAGCCCTCATGTCCTCCCCTCGCTCCCCCAATATGCATGCTCACCTGCGAGGCTAGCGCTTGCACAGGCAGCCCCAAGCTCGCACCAGAGAGGGCAAGGAGTGTATGTGTGGGTCCAGTTGCACGAGTGGGCTGTCTCAGGGTATGATGTGTTGCGGGACGCCGTCCACCTGCGTGGTGCCCCAAATGGAGACCCGGCCTGCATGGACTATGCATCACAGTCTTCGCCTTCCGGATCCGCCACCTGCGACACCCAGTGGCTGTGGCTGCCCTTGCGGCCATGCCGCGTCCGTCTGTGACTGATGGCCCACACATTCACTCTTTGGCCTCTCTGGGGAGGGCTCGGGGGTGGTGGCGCACGCGCTGGCACTTAGTCGCAATGGCATGTGGCGTGGTTGGTATGATGGGCAATGGATGGGATGGTGCGAGCCACCTCCCGTGACGTCAGTGCTGCTCGTGCTGTGGTGCGTCCCCCTACACTTCCATTTGACTTGTGCCATGCTAGACGTTGAGGTTCTATTGCCTGCGTGATATGACCAGGAGGAGCGCGAGGAGACCTCTCACACACCATGCTCCACTGCCATCCCGTGCCCTGTATCGCCTGTGCGGATTGACTATGTTGGGGTTACACCTGGTCGACTGGGGCTGTGTGTGCCTTGTCAAGGGGCATGGCGGGCGCACAACAGGATCCAGCTTGTCCACAGAGGGTGGGCTGAGGTGCGCCTGGTACCGCTTTGTACGTGTGCCCGGCTGCTGTGCACACACGTGTTCACTCCCCCGACAGGTGTCCTCTCACAATGCCCAGGGAAGCGGTGGTGTACTGTTCATGACCCCTCCCAACACGGCGTGCTCCAACTTGGCATGTGCGCATCTACCCGTCGCACCCACCCACCTGAGCACTGCGTCCATACGACTTCACACGACACATGTGTGTCTTCCACAGTAGTGCTACTCATTTGCGTTGACATCCAATACCAGTGGACTACATGGTCATGTCACGACTGCCGTGTACTTCACATACTCTCATCCTCTCTCATTCGTACTTGTGAAATGAGTCAGCGGAGACAGTTTTGGTTTCAAACATTATATTGAGTCTTCTGTCCTCTGTGATGCAGTATAGTGGACACTACTGGCAGCGGAATACATGTTGAGGATATACTGAGCATGATTGCAAATGGGATAGGGTGTTGGGTTACATGTGATTGGCTGTTGCATGTGGGATGTGGGCTACAGAGTGACATCTGCTTGGCCAAGGCTGTGCTAATGTACATTTACGTATTGCTGCGGAGCTGCGGACTTTGACACAGACGGTATACATGTAGCCTACCAGACCGCTTGGCATCATGGGCACAGTCCATCTCAGTTCCATGTGACAGGTTTGCTGCGGTTGTTCCTCATGCACGCGTGCATGTGAGATGACATCAGGGCATGTGCTTGCGTGCATGCAGCGGCGTGCCACTTGTTGTTGCACTGTGGTGGTTACTGGACATGTCACAGTCACTGGGGTCGTGTTGTTGTTGTATGCACTTGTCGTCCATGCAAAGGTCCTGGTATGGGATTCCCGGGGCGGGGGTGGGAGGGGTGCAGCACCCACAGACTCCAGGCGACCTATTCATGTCCACTGAGCGGTGTGTGTGTCCATGTGCGCTGGATCCATGTTGTGTCCTGGTTGTTCGTGCAGTTCCGTCCATGTGGGTGCGATACACAGAGCCCATGCCACTGCCTCCCACGATGCATGCGGTGTTCCTGGATGTGATGGGGAACAGTGTGCATGTCCCGGTCATATCCGATGTCATGGCGATGTCGTTGATGGTGTGGTTACAGTTGCCGGTCGTTTGGTATGGCTGTTGTGGTGGTGACTGGCCAGTCCGTGCGGAAGCTAAGCATGGGTGCGGGGTTGGACATCATAGGTCACTCGGGGAACCTGCGTTGTGGTCCGACGAATTTACAGGTTGTCAGGTATGCGATGCCGTCCAGCAGGGCTTCCATGTCATTGGTGGTGTACATGTTTGCCAGCCAATGTAGCGGATGGTGGCTGTCAAGGTGTTGTTCGTAAGTTGTCCCTTGGAGGACCATGATGGGGCATGCTGGGTGACATTCGATGTAGCTGTTCTCGATGATCCGTCGTGTGGAGGCACAGTGGTCCCATTTCAGTGCGGGTGCGATGTTGGCCACATACGCCATGCCCCCATAGGCAGAGCAGGCCCTGTCGTGTGCGTCCAGAGGGAGGAGTAGTGGTAGCAGGTCCGCCTTCAGACATGCCGGGTTGGAGAGGCATATCTCCACGGGATGCTGGTAGGGACACCTCCGACAGTAGAAGACGGGCATGACGCAGCTGAACAATGTGATGCGGTAAGTCAGTCGGTAACTTACGTTCAGCAGGGACAGGAGATCGCATCCCAATGTATGGAACAGGTTGGTTTTGTACAGCTTGAGCTGTTCGGCGTAGTTGGGTAGGTGTGTTGCGGTTGCCATTTCGCAGCGGTGCGTTGTGGTGGCGTGCTCCGGCTGTGTGTGCAGTCTGCAATGTGCACGCTCCGAGGTTGCTGTGAGCTCTGTGTAGTCGTAGGGAGACAGGACTTGTGTTCTGTTGGCTTGTTTGGAGGACACGGGCCCTCTTCCCACATGCTTCTCAGACAGTTCAAGGTCAGTGATGTGTGACTCCTTCCAATTAACTTGCATGTGGCCGACATGGGGGAGTGTTTTCTTCTTTCTTCCCCGTCCGTTGTGTGCTTCTGTGATATGCGCTATCTGCCCTGTGGTCGGTCTCCTCGGCATGCCTGTGTTGGTCTATTCTTGGACAATGGCTGTATTCACCGGCTTCTGTCGTAGGGCTGTGGTTTCGGAGTTGGAATGGAAGGTCATTCAGTGCTGTCTGCTCTCCCTTGTGTGGGCGGCAGGCTGCCTTTCCGCTCTGCGTTGGGCCTTGTGTGTGAATGTTATTCTTGGGCCACCTGTTGTCGGTCCCCGGGCTCTTTGGTGTTCCGTTTTATATGTCTTGTTCATATGTGCAGGGTGGTATGGGTGTTTCAGTGTGGTACTGGCGTTCCTCTTCCCGAAGGGGCCCTGCTTCTCCTAGTTGGTGTTGCCGCCGCTGTGTGCTACGCCATGTTTGTTACACTGGGGTGTGTCCTGCTGTTGCGTGTCTTCACTGACATGTGTGCGTCGGTTGTGTGGCGTTGGGTGTTGTCCGTGAATTGGGCGTTGGGGACATGTCTGTGGCAGGCCTGTCACGTGTCATGTGCGTTCGGGGTGGGGCTGATGTGTGTGCTGCTTGGTTGTGTCCCTGTGTCTGTGTGCGACGCATGCATGGCGCTGCGGTTGGCCTCTGCGTTGTGCGCATGTGTGGCGGCGTCATCGGCGCTTTGGGGCCGTGACGGGGTGGTTGGTTCCTGGTCCCAGGTGGTGTGTACACATGTGTTACACGATGTTACGATTTGGCCTGTGTGTCATATGTGGATGCAATGGTGGATGTGTAGTGTACACGCGCTGGTGGGGGGTTTTCCGCTTTTTCCGCCCTTGCACTGTGTGCGCTGTTTGCGTGCACTTGTTGTGTGTGTGCCTACCTGCGTCTCCGCGGTACGTTGCGTCCTTGGTGGTGCATCAGCAGGAGCATGGGGAGGGCCTGCAGTGCTGGATTCATGCTCGGGGAGCCGCTTCTTCGTTGTCCGTGCTCGGCATCCGTGTTACCGCTTCGGTTTGTCATACGGTATCTCTTGGCCGTGGGAGCCGTTTGTTTGCGGCATCGTAAATTATGTGCCGGGCGGGACGTGATTCGTCGGACTGTGTGTGTCAGTTGTGCTGCGCCGCTACGTGAACGGGCGCACTTTGATGGCGGACGGTGTTGCTGGCTTGCCGGCGGTGTTTGGCCTACTTTTCGCATCGTAATTGGGCGGGCGTGTGGACTGCTGCGTGCCGGCGGTAACTGGTGCTTTTTGCATCCGCCAGCACGGCGGTGGTGCTTCCGCCCGCCATCGTAATGGGCCCCTTAATTCCCAAACTATTGCGCCCTAAGGTTTTTATAAGCTTTAGCAATAATCTTTGGCAATTCGTGCTGTTTGTCTGCGTCTGCAACAGCCTCCAAGCGTTGTGCCACTTGTAAGCTTACCGCATCACCCTTTACATTAGCAAGGATCATATCGCAAACAATATCGAACACTCCCACCAGTCTCATTCCCAACTCCAGGGCCGCCTCGGCCTCATGTTCATCCTGAACACGTTTTATCACGGAAGGGAGAACAGTCATAGAGGGAGTGCCAAAGCACATTTAATATACCGCTGCAAACACTCTATCCCAAGTGTTTCAATCAGCTAATTCGGGAACAAGGCCTTTAGGTAAGCTCATGGTCAAAATCCTGTGTTTCTCCACAGGGGTCGTGTTTGTAAAAACAGCTTCGAGTTGCCCAAATTTTTCAGCAAGCCAATAAGGAAGTTCATCCTTTTTTGCGGACGCTTGCCCATCACCGAATTAACCATGACGGGACTGATGACTACACCAGCTGGTCCGGTGGCTGTGCAGCAACTCCAGGTGGTCCCACCTGCATGTTGCACAACATGAACTGAATAACAGCTCTATGTATGCGTATTAACGAAGTATGCAATACGCGTAATTCTGCAATTGGAGCATTAAGATAATTTGGGTGTGGGGTATACCCAGCCAAAACGGGCCAAGTGGCCCCATCAATCGATAAGGGGCCTAAACGGACCGGTGTTGTCGGGTGAGGAAGGACGCCATTAAACCAAATAGTGTGTTGCCAAGCCCTTAACGGAACCTCAAGAGTTCTATGAGGTCGATATTCCCGCGGAATCGCGGTGGCAGTATACTCATGAAACAAATTATCTGTTCCATCGACTGCTGGAAAGGTGACCCAAGAATAAAACACCTCGAAGCGGTAAGCTGGATCCGCTTCCACAACAAAAATAAGCGCAACACCAGCATCAGGTACTCCATATTGAGTCAAGTAAGCTTTGAGAGGTGCGCGGTTAGGAAGAACTATGGCAGCCGCCATAATCAATAGTAGTGAAACAACTTATGCGTGGCAGCGCAATAACAGGCTAAAAAGAAAGAGAAAGACCTTTTAAAATTCAAGCTTGAAAAACCTTTAAAATATCACAATATAGGAGGCAACACCGTCACAACTGTCTCCGGAAACAGAAGTGAGGGTTTTATGGACAAGCACAAGCACTACTCAGGAGTCTCACAGATAAGAACCAGACCAAACGTTGGCTGCACCATGTTGAGGGGATTCTGCACATACACAGAACTATGCGCAGGAAAACAGGACCTCGGTGTATAGGGGTTGTACCTTCCTACCACCTCAGTACCCAAAATTCCCAAACCGACTAGCTATAGTGTCTCATTCATTCTCCTACATAATCACAAAGCTACAAATGATTAGAACACAACACTCCCGACTCTCTCAGGAATCGCGGTAGCAAGACATACCCTTTCGCTCACTCACTCGTACTTGTCCACAATAAGAATTGACAGAGTCACTGTATACATCAAAATGTTTATTTTAACTATCGTGCTCTATAATGCAGTATACGAGCCACTACCAGCAGCGAAATGCATAAACTCAGAACAATTAGCATTGTTACAATTCCATAGAATGTAAAGGGGGATGTCATCATATACGGACAGTGGAAAAAGGACTATAAGGCCTAACCACCCTCCCCTTGGTAAGGTGAAGTTTATTATATAAAGGAAGATATCTGGGCTTTGCCAGCAAACCCCATACCTTAGTGCCTAGATGGAAGTTTTACATCATAGGAACTGCATAGCTCGTCTCCCTGGAAAGGTCCCTCTCCAAGTGTGTGTTTGAACAACATGCATCCCCGTAATATCAAAGCACGAATTTCTAGCAGTGCAGCTGTGTTTAGCATGTTTTGTCTAGGTGCTAGGGACTGACCAGAACCGAATAACAAGGGGCATTGTTTATCGACCTTGCACATCGTGTTCAGACTAAACTCCAGGAACTAGCACAGAACGCGAAAAGCAGACAGTTCTCATGTGAAAGGCATAAACAGAGTCTTGCAAAATAAAGTCATGTAGTAACGTGTGCAAAAGCAGCATAATGGCAGCAGATCTCATGCTAATTTAGCAATGTCGACAATGACCCTAATGGCCATATAACACTATATGGCCATGAGGGTACTAGTTTATCCTCTTGTCCCCATCTTTGTGATTCGCAGACTATTTTCATTTTTGTTAATTAACATTTTCTGACTCCAAATTGGCATGAGCACAGATTTCTTTGACAACTTGCTGTGTTTTTGCTTATAAGTGCCTGCACCTGACAAAATTAATGGAGAAGGGGCCTAACGGGGCACTACACAGGAACCTTAAGTGCTAATGTAAGCCAGAGATTTCTCAAGAAGTACTAACCTGATAGTGGTATAGACTACTAAAGTTTTAAAGGGAACTTGCTTAGTGTTGTCTGAGCAGGTGCTGACAGGACAAACATTTTTTTAGGTAGGTATGGGAAGAGTCCTTTGATTAACAGATTAGATATGTGAGTGAAATCTATTGTATAAAGCAGAAAACTCTAAACAAAAAGGTGCAGGAAAGGTGCAAAGGGGCAAAGGAGTGTGCGGAAACCCCAGCACAGACCTTATAGAATATGAATGAACGTGGGAAGCTGACACAGCTTCACCTGAATTTTGAAAGCAAGGGTTTCAATGGCCAGATGTGTAGGTTATGTTCCTCCATCCCTCCAAAAGAATAGATGAGAAAGAGCTGTTAGTCCCACCCTTACCCCCCTAATCTTCTACCCCACCTCCACGTGATGAACTGCGGTACAAGGCTGGAAGATACCTTAATATTTTCTTCGTGGTCAGTGAGAGTGTATTTAGGGAAATGGGGGCAAAGAAGTTGAAACAGGAACAAGCCCGTACTGTACTGTCCATCGAACCCATAAAGATTAGGTAAATCCAATGAAGAAATTGCATCGCATTTGCCAGTACTCATTACTTCCAAAGCAGAAGCCAGATTCAAATCTGTTATTGGCATTGTACTCAAACAAGGAGTCTTAGTGCCTACTGTAAGTTCTGTGCAATCAAAATGCCTGCCAAAGATACTTACTCATTTGTACCATTTCTGCAATTTATTAATGCTGTGGTGATACCTAGTTCTCCTTTTGTTCCTAACGCTGCAACCATACTTTATTGTATTCCAGTCAATGCCAATTGGTTTACTATAATAGATCTTTGCTCAGCCTTTTTGTCAATTCTCATATACTCTGAGAGTCAGTACCCATTCACATTTTCTTTCTCAGGGGGTCAGCTGACGTGGTGTCAGCTTCTTCAAGGGATGCCTGAATCACCGTCTATCTTCCCTCTCTTACTCAAGAAAGATGTAGACACACTTGTCTTTCTGGTAGGATTTACTATAGTTCAATATGTAGATGATTTCTTGGTTGCTTATGACTTCTTGGACCAAGACAAGACTGACTCCCTGTATCTCCATACTGATTTAGCTAAGAAAGGGCAAAAGTATTTTAGAGAAAATTATAATTCTGTCTTTCCCGTGTTCGCTATCTAGGTCATGTCATGGCAGTGGGAGAGCGGCATCTGTTTGCAACCCATATTTAAGCTATGTGCAAGTTACCCAGACCAGTCACCACCTCCCAGGTATGCACTTGGTTGGGAATAGCTGGCTGTTGCAGAAAATGGATAGTGTTATGTGCGACTATTGTTAGCCCCCAAGAAGATTATATAAGATACCCCAGAACCTGTGCTTTAGACTAAGGAGGCAGAACAGGCGTTAACGCGCGTTCATAGGAATAACATCGTATTGTAGACAATGGATCCCTAATTACTCGCTACTAACAAAGCCCCTTCTTTCCCTGACCACGAAAGATGTGCATGAACCCCTGCCTTGGACACCTGCATGCCAGCAAGCCTTTGAGCAACTAAAAGCTGCGCTTTGCTCTGCTCCTTTATTGGGTACCCCGGACTACCAAAAGCCTTTTGTGCTCTACGTGCATGAGGTGGATGGCTGTGCGCTCTCTGTCTTAACACAGGGTTTTGGAGGTAAGCAAAGACCCTGCGCTTATTTTTCTGCCATTCTGGATAACGTCGCCAGAGCGCTCCCGAGCTGTCTGAGAGCTGCCGCGGCAGTGGCAGTTTCTATCAGACAATCGGCAGGGCTCGTCCTTGATACTACCCTCACAGTAATGGTACCTCATGCTGTGGATACACTATTGAACAAAACGAAGACACAGCACCTTACTAGTGCACGTCTGACTGGATACGAACTTACTTTGTTTGCTCCGCACATTACCATAAAACGATGTGCCACTCTGAACCCAGCCACATTACTACCCCTCCCTTCGTCAAGTAAGGATACAGACGTACACGATTGTGTATATAGAACGGAGGAAGAGACGAAGGGATGGGTAGACCTGACTGATGTTCCCCTATCTGAACCCCAAGGGAAACTATATGTCGATGGCTCTTGTTTCAAGTTACCAGATGGTACCACCACTGCAGCCTATGCAATAACAACGTTACACACTGTAGTTGAGACATCCTGTATCCCACACCAATCAGCCCAAGCTGCAGAGCTGGTGGCCCTCCTTCAGGCTTGTGAGTTGAGTGAGGGACTGGCCGTTAATATCTACACCGACAGCCAGTACGCCTTTGGGGTGGCCCATAACTTTGGGCGCCTCTGGGCGGAGAGAGGGTTTCTGACTTCGCATGGATTGCAGATTCAGAATGGGCCACTGATACATAGGTTACTATCTGCATTGACACTTCCCAGTAAGCTAGCAATAGTGAAATGTAGCGCTCATAAGGCTATTACAGACGATGTGGGGAGGGGCAAAGCTTTCGCAGATCAGACAGCCAAGGATACAGCTCGATCAAAGATGGCACAGATGTTGGTGGCAGGCCCCGCTAGGTGGTTCTCCAGACAACAGAATGTTCGAAGACACATTAGAAAGCGTCAGGGAAATCCAGAGTGAGGCGACTCTAGATGAATTGGCAATGTGGGAGGAGAGAACAGGTCGCCTGGATGAGGATGGGTGCTGGACTGACTTGTCAGGAAAGCAGCGATGGTTACTGCCTAATTCCTATGTACTCCCTGTTGTAAGTATGGCCCATGGCCCGGCGCACATTAGTGCCAAGGGAATATGTAAATTGCTGGACCCAGTGTGGCAGAATGATAATATCACCAAGGTAGCCACGCATCTAGTGAAGCGTTGTATCATTTGCCTGAAACATAACCCCGGGAAAGGTACCCCTACACCTTCCGGCAACTTTGCACCACCTTCCTTCCCTTTCGAGCTTCTCCAGATGGATTTCATCGAAATGGAACGAGTTAATAACCTTAAGTATGTGCTAGTGGTGATCTGCGCTTTTAGTAAGTGGATCGAAGCCCACCCCACTAAAGAGAATACGGCTATGGCGACAGCAAAAGCACTTCTAAAGGAGTATTTCCCACGCTACGGATTGCCTCGGGTGATCTGGAGTGACAATGGCAGTCACTTTAATGCCCGAGTCATTGAGTTAGTGTGCACAGGTTTGCATATTAAACAGAAGTTCCATGCAGCAAATCACCCCCACTCAGCAGGCCTAGTTGAAAAATTCAATGGTACTCTCAAACTGAAGTTGGCAAAGATTCAGGAAAGCACGGGACTGCGATGGCCAGAAGCATTACCCCTAGCTTTGTTATCCACCAGAGTAACGGCGCAGTCTAGAACAGGGCTGTCCCCCTACGAGGTGGTCTTTGGACGCCCTGCAAACGTTTGGGGCATCCCCAGACCAAAGCGCTTTTCCGAGATAGAATATCCCTTGCTTGTAGACTATCTTTACGAATTATCTAAAGATCTTCGTTCTCTTCACCAACAGATAAATGCCACGTTGCAGCCAGTACCAGAGGGGCCCGGGCATCAGATACAGCCCGGAGACTACGTCTTGGTCCGCAACTTCCAGCGGAAGAGCAGCTTGGAGCCGAGGTGGAAAGACCCAGTGATCGTGTTACTTGCCACTAGAACAGCGGTCAAGGTGGACGGCAAGAAGCATTGGATACATGCTTCCCACGTAAAACGTGTGCCTCTTCCGCTCCCGTACGACAGCTGGGTCAACGACGGCATCGGTGATCAGGAGTGTGAGAAGGTACCACGTTTTGATCCTTTCTCTGACGCCCGAGTGAGGTGGGCGCAGACAGACGAGGAAAGTGATGCAGTTCTGTCTGAGGCGATCCCACCAGAGATAAGGGCCGCCTCGGATAACACAGTTCCTACCACACCGGAATCTGAGTCTCGATGCTCATCTGATCCTGAGTTTTTGCCTCTCTTTGTTGATGAAACGGAGCCTGGAGCTACCAGGTACAATTTGAGGCCTCGGAAAAAGGGACGGTGCACCAGCCGAACAGTTTAGGAGTTAGGGAAGGACTTGAGCTTAGGCGTGGGTACTGTGCCTGAGGTGCCTGTATTAGGTAGGGGTGATTGATCTGGTGCACTGCCCCGGACACTGGACAGGATAGTTGAGGGCATTGGCCCCGGAGGGAGGGTACCCTATCCTGAAAGAAGAAGGATTTGTTTTGTCTGCAGGGGTTGCGATCGCGCAGCTCCTCCGTGGGAGTGCTTCACAGCACCATCGTTGATGAACGATAGAAGCCTGCTAGCGAGGCTTTGACGGACGCTGGGTGAATTGTGCCCCTGGTACTGTGGTTGCAATAAGTGGCTCTAGCTTGTGAATTTCCTTTTTCCCCTTCCTAACACCGATAGACTGCCCTTGAAGTTGTCCACATGTATCCTTTTGGTCGTCTCGTCCCTGACGAGGAGCAGCCCTTTGCGGCTCCGCGTCCTATTTCAAATGATCCTGTTTGGTCCTCTTGGTCCACTAAGAGTAAAGCAGTGTTTATGGCCATAATCTTCCTTTCCCTGCTCATTGTATTTGGGGTGGTTTGGTACTTGGAGGAACAGCACCCTGTGCACGCTTTGATAGGGACAACACCGTTTTCAAACGAACACTTGTTTGTCACACTGGCCCCACATAAGGAGAGACATAGGCAGACCTTTGTGCAGAATGCTTTTGTTCAGATGCTCCATCAGGTACACAGTACCACTAATTCTACGAATTGCTGGGTGTGTGGTCTACTTCCATCCGTTATGCTTAAGAACGATCTGTTAGTCTCGTTGCTCCGGTCATACTTGGGTAGCTGTGAAGCGTGGATTCAATTGCTCTCTATGGTATACAAGCACTATTACGCTGATGCTATGAAAATGGTACAGGCTGATTACGAGGCAGTGTTGAAATACATAGTGGGACACCAGGGATATACCCCCGGACCAGATGGTAAGGAGGGTACCCTGCACCCTGAGGCTTGTATGAATAAATTTGAGGCCTATGCAAACGTCACCTGGTTGCGAAATGAACTGTTAGATTTCCAAGGATTTAATGTCACCGCCTACTTTAAATGTTTCCAGGAACGCAATATTACTGAGGACAGAGCTATGCCTGTCCCTGTAATAAACTCAACAGCTAGTTTCTGTGTTGAAGGAATAGGGAACATTTCGGTAGGACAGAGTCACTGTAACTACACCTACCGATTGAACACTACCAGCAGCCCACCTCTGCTCACACCTCCTAATGTATACTTCATCTGTGGGGAACAGGCTTACACGTGGCTTCCGAGAGTGTGGTCTGGCCGGTGTTATGTATCCTTTCTCTTGCCTCCCGTTTACATTGCACCGTCCGACTACCACAAGCATCATAAATTGCAGCGTAGGGATCTTCAGGTACATTGAGTTAGGAGGGTGCTTGATCCAGATGAGCTAGATCAGACTGATACCTCTTTGCAGCAATTCACCGACATAATGAAGGGCATTGTGCCATTCTGGGGTCCCATGTTCAATAGTCGTAACATTCGTCGCCTTGCTAGGGTAGTTGAGGGAGTTATCAACACAACTGCTGGTATCCTGACCAATATTACAGATGAGCTTCAGGCCACAAGACTTGTTTCTCTCCAAAACCGGATGGTCATTCTGGCTGATAGGGGTGGAGCCTGTCGCGTCATCGGAAGTAGTTGCTGTGTGTATATCCCTGATAGCGCCCCTACTGTGTACTCTGCAATACAGAAGTTGCACAAACTTTCCTCAGACATTCATCAGGATAATGGTTCATGGTCCCTTACAGGGTGGCTCTGGGGTCTAGTGACTTCATGGGGGTGGAAGATATTACTTGTCCTGATAGCCATCGCAGGAGTCATCTTTGTCTGTTGTTTATGCATCAACTGCCTCCCAGCCTGTTGCACTTATTGTATCGGTAAGCTTACCCCTTCTCCTCCCTTGCCGCGGAGTGATAACAAGATTTCTGTTATGATGATGCTGGAGATACAGGGAATGATGCTCATTGATGAGGACATCTTCGATTACTAAATGATTTTATTCATGATGTGTTGTTTGTTTCCTTTTCCTTGCTACATGTGTGCCTATGTACTTCTTTCCCCTCCCTTAAAATTGTAAGGACCCTACTGGATAGCAATAAAGCTTTTAGCCACACATGCTAAAAGGAGGGTCTGTTAGTTTTTGAAATCCCATCCCTACCATATATACTTTCTGTGTTATATTATGTTAGCATTATGTGGCTAAATGCATGCCAGTTGCATTCGCGTTATGCAACCCACTGAGTTATCCTCGTGATGTGCAGGCTTTAGTTAGCGAGTTTGACTCCATTTTGTATTTCGTAACCCTTATTAGACTGTTCAGACTGTGCCCGAGTTAGGCCTCATTATTATTTTCGCTCGCCTCAGCAGAATACTGTATTTTGCTATTATTTCTTCTCTTCGCTCAAGGCTGTTTCTCAATACTAATGAATAGGCCATTCGGCCCTTGCATGTTCGTCCGATTGTGTAGTTTCTGCTCCCACGTTAGGAGATGCTGAGACCCAGCACTGTGGCCTTGGATCTCTGATAACATGTACCCATCTGGTAGGTGTGAGCTCATCCTACTGTGCCTCCTTTGTTCCTGATCAGCCCAGGGTGGTAGTTTTCCATGGTGGGCGGGGTTGCAGACTGCTGGGGAAGAATGATTACTCACTGTAGACTGTTGGGGGGCCAGTCCCTCGACAGACATCTTAGGGTGCAGGTCATGACGGACTCCTCTGCAGAGCATTTGCAATAAACATGTAAGTTCATATTCTCTACTGTCTGACCGACTCTTCATTCTTGGGAAGGCCTAGCAGGTGGTTGTGAGAAAACCCGGGTGGCCCTAGAGGGCCACTTCCTTCACAACCTGGCAACCAGCACCACTGCGGAGGCTGCATTATGTGCACAACGAAATCATAAACAGGCGGTCACTAAGTACATTTAGGGCTTCCAACATCTTGTATAATTAACCATGTGTTTACATTGTTTACATTTTGTAGGTTAAAGGCTGAACCATTAGCAAGCCCCACCTTCCTCTCCTCACCTGGAGAGAGTGAGGGGGTGGGGCATAAGTGGGGTGTGATTGGTTCTGGCTTGAGAAAGACTCACACCCTCCCCAACGACCACATACCTGACAGTGTCACATATAATGAAGCAACAATCAGAAGATGTAGATTGAACTTTTGCAGTACCCTTTCTACATGTTGCGTCCTATTCAGAGGGTGAGCACCCACTCAGCACTTGAAGTTGAACACATCTTTATTAAAAAAAGGTCCTTAAACTCAGCAAAAGATTTTTTTCTACTCTCTGAACCGCTTCTTATACTCCACTTCTTTTCCGGTTGAGTGTTCTCTGTATAGCCCGTAACCGGGTGCACTCTTTTTAGGTCTGATTAGCCAAGACCATTTAATTTTTCTGATATTATATGTATAATATACTTCTAGGGGCTTTCAGCCAGCCCTATTCACCCATTAGTCTGTTATTCACATTTTCTTTCACCCATTACAACATACTGCATGTGGCAGTGGGTCAGCCCACTTCAGCCATTGGCTAACTTAAGTATGCGGGACAGTATTTTATCCTTGCACAAGGAGCACATTCGCACAAAAAGTAGTTCCCCTAGGTGCCAGGGACAACTAAGGCAATGTGTGCTTTTTGAAACCAAAAAATGTTTTGCATTTAGTCAATGTTTTTTCAAGATTGATGAGGGCCCAGTAGTTTTCCTAACACAAAAGGTTTGCAAAAATCATGACAAAACAAAACAAGCAGGTGCAAAGCCAAAATGCTGGGGTCCGACACCAGCCCAACTGTCTTTGCCGGTGCTTGTTCTTGCTTAGTTCGAACTGACTGGATTTTGCTTCCTTTCCCACTACTACAATCATTGGAATTCACGGACTTCAAAACCAACTTAAACTTAAACCGTGGCTTTTCAAATCAGCTAGCTAGTACATCTCTTCAGGTGCTAGCTTCTCAGCACCAGGTCTCCCCTAGTGGGTAGCAGCTGTGCTATACAAAATCACATAATATATGGTGATGTGCCCAACACTGGGTGGCCATGCCTAATCGGATCTGGCTTTGGTAGTTTGGAACTTTATTATTAATTAACCCAGGGCATTTTGGTAGCTGTTCCGGCTTACTGCAATTGGACAATTGGACTTAAGTTCTAGATTGTAGTGGTTTGTAGTAAGCAACACTTAACTGTGGTGTTCCATATGAAGTGCCGTCAAAGGATAATCATGCATATGATTAATGTTTACTGGCATTGATGTATTTGGGTACACTACTCTATATTATCATGTCTGTTTCTATGATATCTAGTATGGTATATTCTGTGTCCTTTTTCTCACAGCACCCAGCTCTCTGACATCGCCAGGGGCAAGAAATGGCAAATTCAGTGTAGTGCCATACTGGAGCGGGTACTAAGCCGATGTAGGGTTTACTCAACCTGCTTAAATGTAAATACAAAGTCCTGCTCCAGTCACAACAAATAGGTGCTGGCACTCTAGGAGTGTGAAGTGGGAAGGTAATTCATTTATTCCAAAATGGACCGGAGAGTGACAAACAAAGATGACGCATTTCGGCCCTTAATCACAATTTTATTGTGCGCAGCCAAGCAGGTGATTCTGGGTGCTTGGGGCATGAACAAAGTTCAGGACCACAATTAAGGGCTACACAAGATATGGGAGATAAAAGGCATGAAAAAGATTACCATGACATTTGAGCAGAAAGGGAAGAACTTTGAAAAGGGATGGGGTCCATGTCTTTCCTTCCCGGTCCAGGAATTCAAAGAACTTACGTGTGCCAGGTATCTTAGGGTGCGGCGGTTGGCAGCTATATGTGAAGATACGGCATAAATCAAGGATATAAGCAATGGATGAAAAGGCCTCTGAGGACTCACACCACAACTAACTTCCTAGTGTTGAATTGGCTATGGTGTGAGGATTGGTATGGGGAGGGGAGGCAGAGGAAAGGGGTTGTTATGCCCTGTTTTATTTTCTCTGATTGTTTGCCGCCGGCCTGTCGGCTGTAGGCAGCTATTTGTCTTATTTGTGAGGAACCTAATAAAAAAGAATTGAATATAAATGGTAGAAGGTGAAAATTCAAGCCCATGGGTAGCTCATGTCCGAAGCCATGGCACTGTGAGTCAATAGGGCCAGCAGGAATTTTGTGCATAAATAATACCCCAGTTAGCAGCGGACGAAGAGCACAGATCATCAACATTAGAATTCCAAGGCAGTTTTAGTTTACAAACAAGTGACTCATGGCAGGATTGCAATGGGCCTGGACCGAGATCTCCCAGAGGGAGGAATGGACGAGGAATCCCCACACCTTCCATCCACACCTGAGCTGTCTGGTGCCTTCTTGGATACTAGACATTGATCTCTCTGCCTCATACTGCTGAACCAGACCGGTATTTAGTGCCTGGGTGCCTGTGAGACAGAACCATTTAAATGCTCATTTCACACAGTGTAAGAGTCACTTTGAGGTCCTTTGCTGATATCTCACTCCCGCCCCAAACAGCTAGGGTTGGACCTGCATGTTCATTCCAGATCACTGGTATCTCTGACCACAGCGCATGGGGAAACAACCTTTACAACGCATACATTACATCGCATGCCATTACTTCGCGGTTTTTACAACGCAAGTCGTTACAACGACTTGCTCTGGAGGGCACTATAGGACAAGGAATAGTTTAATTTACTATCCAACACCTTCCCTACTGTACGTAGGCTGGAGTTGGAATAGTAAATTAAACTACTCCTAATCAATTATTTTTTAACTTGCCTGATCCATCACACACAGGAGGCAACCATAAGTAAACCATACTTGACACCAGTAGCGGCCCCTGGAGGGAGTTCCGTGGGGCGGTGAGGCGGGGCGGGCGGGCAGGGTGGGGGTAGTAAACACCGGAATATGGATGAACGGAGGTAAGTAAACAATTAAATAAATAAAACGAATTTCGTTGCGCGCGCTGCATCGTATTTTGCGATGCAGCGCACGCAACGTAATTCGTTTTATTTATTTAATTGTTTACTTACCTCCGTTCATCCATATTCCGGTGTTTACTACCCCCTACCCTGCCCCTCCCCCGCCCCGCCTCACCGCCCCACGGAACTCCCTCCACGGGCCGCTACTGCTTGACACCATCCCAAAGGTGAGAGCACGAACTACTGCAGCACCAGGCCTAATTAGTCTTATTGGATCTCACCCTTGAAGTACAGCTTGAGTCAAAAAGAAATATGTATTCAGAACCAAAAATGTAAACACAGACACTAAATTATAACAGTAAAACCACAATTTGTAATGCATGGATCCACAAGGTGATTTCACCAGTAATAGGGCAGATTTCCAGATAGGCGCTATGATAGTGTACCTAATAAATCAATCAGTCATGAAGCATGCCTAATCCTTTAACTCTGGATACATTATTTATTTAGGTACTTGGGAGTTTTAGTGTGTGCTAGGTGTAGCCTTTAAGGAAACATTTGCATGTGTGTATTGGTAGATGATGACACCTTTCAATTTCCCTGAGAAAGAAAGCATACACTAGGGTAGACCTGTATCTGATGCACAGCAGAGGGCCATGGGGAGGAGAACCAGATGAGTGTATCTGTTTATTATGCTCTGGTTTCCTTTGATGTCTTAATTTCCTGGTATTCCAACCTACATCTTTCGCCTTGTTCTTTCTGGCACCGGGCCCACTGTGGACTGTTTTTGGATCAAGCGTTAGTCTTTTGTGTGCTCCACCTTTGTTTGCTAGTGTGGACCTGGCATGATTCATACACATACATATATAAGCATACAGGTCTTTCCTGCTTGCGTTCTTAATATTGACAGTCAGGTATGCCTTTCTATCTTCATCACCTCCACAGAAATAGCAGCTTCTTCCTATTGCTAACATCTGAGTGATCCGCCCTCACTTCACATCTCGCTCTTCTAAAATCATTTTCAGCTTCATTGGCCTAGGGAAGCTGGGCAGTGGACAAGCCTCCTGATGGTGAAGTGACCATTAACTCAACCTGGCTAATGCCTGACCAGCCAGTGGTATTACAAGCTTTACAGCCCATCAGCTGGTCGTCCAGGGCTCCCTCACTGTTGGTGATCACATTTTCTTCGCTAGCATCTCTAGAGGTAAAGTGGTAGTTCTATAGGTGCATTATGTAGGACGACACACGAGTAGCAGCTCCTCCCTCCCATTCAGCTTGCAAAGAAATATTAGCCCCTCAAAGGCTGCTCTCCATAGCTCATCATTGCTGCCTGAAGGGCTTCGAGGAGGCATCCAGCCTTTTATTATGAGAGAGAAGTCTCGCATAGTTCATAATTACTGGTTTATTGCCAGACAACAAGCAAGCTATGGCAGTGCACCATGGTAGATGGTGGGTGTTGAGAATTATTTTAGTGGAGTTATATGCATTGCATGTGCACTAGTTTGTGTAGTTTCTGTGTGTGTCCGTGACTAGGGATTGTCCATTTGAAGTAGGTGATCTCAAAAGTCGCAAGATTTTTTCATCCAGGACACTTGTGTCAAAGGTTTGATTCAGTTCCCAACTAGAAATGTTTAAGGAGACAAGGGGACCGTTTACACGTAAGTACCATCCAAGCCATGCCCATGTCTGACAAGCTCTAAAAAGAGCGAAGTACATGTTTCAGAGGTTGCTTTCCATTCCAAGCCAACCTGGACAGTATATCACCAATCCAAAACTGTATTACTGTGCTTGGAGTGGTAAAAGGCTTTTGTCATTTTTCAGCTTGGCGTGGATGGCACTGTGCTAATCCTATGCTTAAAGACTTTGCTGTAAAAATGGCTCTTGCTTACGATAAGTGGAGTAGAATTGCTTTTACACACAGGGAGGTGAATGTTATCAGCTCCCTATGTATAAAAGCAGTGCCAGCTCTCACAGGAGGCGGGGAGATGGAAGGGACCGCGGGGAGCTTCAGGCTCCACCCCGCTGTCCCCAAAGTTTAACACGCATTGGCATAGCCAATAGGTCTCGCCTTTGGGACCTTATAAGTGGTTAGTCATGCAGCACATTATCCTGTGCCGCCATGGATTAAAGCATTGTCAGGCTTATCTGCACCACTTTTGCATCTGGCGGCTTCGGCCCGAGTCCCCTTGAACTCTGGGGAGTCAATTGCCTTAAAGCTACCTTTAATTGGAGCAAATATTCAGAGAAAGAGTATCAATTTAACAAAAATACATACATTCCCGCCTTTGGAAGGCGAAGCACTGCAGTTGGAAAAGATAAGGGGAGACGGGGGGGGAGTATTTCACTAGAGGCGATAGAAGAAATTAAAGTTGATAAATATTAAAATAGCTTGGACAAAAGGAGATGGCACTAGTGAATATGAATCGTTAACATGTATGTCTGGTGCAGCAGTTAAAAATACAAGTGTATTTATTCTGTGTTAACTACATTACACAAACGAGGAATTAACCTTCACGAGATTGTGCCCCGTGAAATACACTTCCAAACATTCTCGCCACGCCATTTCTTTCGCCAGATGACTCGTCGCCATTAGTTTCTACTAGATGTAAGTGACTGCATATGACATTGGGAGCATCTAATAGTTTACTATGGCGAAAATTAAAATTGATTCAAGTAATATTTTGGATTTGGCATTAGTGACTAGCAGCGTAATTTCTACATTTTATTTCACCAGTAGTATTCCCCTTGAAAACTCAGCTGCACGTAGATTTCGCATTTCCCATAACAAAGACACGAGAAACAGGTGCAGTGAAAACTATCTAGCGAGCTGGAACTGTAGCCAAGACCAACTCCGTTTCATACAATGGCGCACATAAGCGCACAAGCCGTCTAGGGAATTTTGAACCCGTTGAATGCAGGAGGTGGAAGGCGACATACAGAGCTCTTGTCTCAATCTGCTACAGCGATCTACGACTCTGGAATGCCATATTTACAGACTGTAGCGCATGCGTATCACGGACAAAGCACTGTCTTGTGTGTAAGAGTGCACAATAAAAGTTAAAATGACGAAATGATGGAGTGTGTGATACGTTCGCCAATAAACCTTGCGAAGTAAAAGCTACTGTTATTTTCATCACCCGCAGAAATGTTATTCACAATAAATGCAGCGAAATTGCTACAATTGGTGCAATATTGGGCTCCAGCCTGTAGAATAATCTTGAGAGGGACAAAGTTGCTCTTGGTGCGAGAACAAAGGGAATGCGAACAACGGGAGGGGGGTGGGAGCATTGTGAACACGGACAACGGGTGGGGGGCGGGAGCAAAGCAACAGAAAATTAAACAAGCGCGGCCGCGAAAGTGAAAGCGACCGCGCTGTGTTTAATTAGTAACCTGATCCACGACGCGACAAGGAATGCAGCTGCACCCTGCGCGCCGCTGCTCGCTCCCGAGAGCAAAACGCCGTGGGAGTGAACCTTTGGAGAAGAGGTGGGACATGCACCCGCCTTTGGCCATTTGCGTGCTTTCATTATTGAAAGCCACACGCAAAGGCCAATCCAATGTGAGGGAGGAGTCTAACCCACACAGAGAAGTTTGGAGTGATTACAATAAGCCTCCCATAGAGCAGCGCATGTGTGCTGGGCTAGGCTCGACCTAAAAAGTGGGTGCCTGGGTGGGACCAGGGCACCCACACTACAGGTCAGGCCCTGGGCCGAAAATGGCCCAGGTGGGGCACCTCCCTTTTGTAGGAGAGGAGGATCTGCTTCACATGGGTACCCCCACTTTTTGCTGATGCTTCACTGTTTTTCGACCTTAGTCTGGCTGGGGCCCTGCTAATCAGAACCCCAGCCTAGCTGCTTCCTCTCTAAAATGGTTTCCATGTGCCTTAGGCACATCTCTGATTGGAATCTGGAGTGCCCTTATAAGTCCCTAGTATATGGTATACTATGTACCCAGGGCATAGGTACCTCAGAGACCTACCAGGGGCTGCAGCATGTATTGTGCCACCCCTGGAAGGCCATCCAAACTGACACCACAGATCTGCTACTGCAGCCTGGGTAAGGTGGTGCATGCACCCCTTACTGTGATATAGGCTACCTATATCACTATATACATACACACATATAAACCTATAAGTCACTCCTATGGCAGGCCTTATCAATCCTGAAGGCAGAGTGCGTGGTTCCTATGTGAGAGGGTGCCCCTGCATGAGCAGGGCCCCTCTGCAGCGTTCGGAGACCCTTCTCTGATGCTGTTTGTAGTGCAGCCTGACCATATACTCTTAAGCGCATTATAACCTCGCGTTAAATGCTAACTTTGGAATGGCTGCACCGAAACATGTCGTGTTTGGTGTCAAACATCTTGGAATACTACCCCCCGCCAATTCTGGCGGCGGGGGTAGCATTCCACCCTTCTAGAGAGAGAGACATGTTAACCCTGGCTTGGCCGGTAACTTCTTTCTAAAGCCCTGGCATCACAAAATGGATGCTGCTGCCACAGACACAAGTCTGGCCTCCTGCTGCTGGCCGAAACTCCGGCAGGGGAGGCCTGGACAATAGGTTTCCTGTCCCAGGGAGGTGTGACCACCTCCCCAGACAGGATAGTGTGTATTGGGGCTGGGCGGGAGCACTCTCGGGTGCTTTGAAGTCCTGCACTGGGGGCACATTTGGTGTCCCTGTGCATACCCCAGTTCAAACCGGATCAGGGCTTGCAGCCCCTGCTTTGGCGCGAACTGGACAAAGGGAAAGGGGTGTAGCCACCCTCTGCCCTGACCCACCCATAGGTGGGACCACAGAGTAAGTCCAACCCCTAAACTTAGTATAAGTATAGGAACCCAGTCCTTAGGACTTTAGATTATCCCTGGACGAAACTCTGACACAGAATCCTGGACCTTCGATGCTCTACTACAAGATTAGAGGACAGAAGAATCTCCCTTGGGGTCAAAGAGTGACTCCCCTGCTTGGCAGGCACCAAAGAAGCAATTGTCCGGTCTGCATCGCCTAAGCTCCCGTCGGACGCCTAAGTCTTTGCATCACCAAAAGTAGATTTCCAGACTTCCCCGAGGCTGCCCTGAGTCCCCAGCAAAGCTGAGGCCCGTAGCTGTCGTGGGTAACGTGGAACCGTGACCCCTGGACACCGCACGCATTTGCAAGTGCATCCTCTTCTGGGTCTCCCACGAAGTCGTGCTTTGGGCTCCGAGTAGCCCTAGCCTCCAGCACCAACTGCACCGAAGATCACTGGCCTCCACTCCACGAGTGTCCTGTGAGCCAGCTCCACGTGCACCGTCTCGAGGCTCCTTTGCAGTCGCTAGCCCGTTGGCTAGTAGCCCTTCACGAAGGCCAATCCTTTTCTACTTGGGCTCCCTGGTTGCTCCAGGCTTGCCCTCACTTACCCTTGCTGGGTGAGTTCCTCAGACCTTGCTGGTCTGCACAATCGTCAATCTTCATCTTCATCGAGACTTGCTGTTGCCAAGGCTTGTTGGGTCCAATCCGGTCGCCGACACCTCAGCACTCGACAGACATCGTGTACCAGCCCGAATCCTGCTCCTGGTTGCCGACAACGCCTCCTGGACCTCGTGGCTGAAGAGTCAAGACGACCGTCAACCTACCTGAAGCACTCGACATCGGTGGGCATCTGCTCATCGCCTTCCTGGTCACTGGCTAGTGACCCAGACTCTGTCCCCTCTGCTTTCAGGTTCTTCAGATCTCCGATCCACCTTTGGATCCACCCGGACACTTTTCACTTGGTCGCCAGCAGCACTTTGCAGCAGATCGCCATTCAAATCGACGACGAAACCCGACCCCGAAAGGCACCTATGCACCCGGCTTCCCTGGGTGAGGTAACAAGAGTACTCCGGTGCTCCCGTGGGTAGAGACTCTAGAACGACCTAGTTCTCAAAGGGTTTGGACCAAGTCCTTCTTTAAGTGTCCCTTTTCTTTAAATTCCCAACCGTGACTTTCTCCATAGAAGTTAACGGCGATTCGCGGCTGTGTTATTACACTGCACGCGTCCCCCGTGGGTCCCCTGTGTCACTACCTTGGGTGGTTCCTTGTGGTCCAAGCACTTCTAGAGGCTCTAGGCCTAGTGTCTAGCTCAGTCGTGGTTCTTATACCACTTTATTGGTATATGGTTTGGTACGCCCCTAGGGCCCAAACGTGTATTTGTGCTATTACTGTGTTTAAATAACTTATAACTTATGTACTTCGAACTCTAGCCTCATAAAGAGACTAGAGGGGTGTGTTTAGTAATAAATACATATATTTTGAATATATACCTGGTGTGGTGCTCTTTCATTTGGTCACTCAAGAGATTATAGACTGGTAAAACAAGCTGCTTTACATTCCTTCAAGACTTAGCCTGAAGGCTGCTCTCCATAGCTACCACTAGGATAGCTTTCAATAAAGGTTGTCTTTAACCTATCTCCAATAAGGGGTTGTTTGGACTGGTGCAAGGTGCCCACTATAATTAGTGGACAGCATATGCCAGGCCAACTTCTCACATTGGTGTGCAGCGTGTGGGATTCCAGCTTGCTATTGTTTTACCAGATAATCTCAATTGAATTGATCAACTGAAAACCACTAAAGGTACCTAAGGTACATATAAATTAAGCTTAGTATACAGTAAGTTCTACTGAACTTAGAGTTGTGTGTAAAGGGATAGCACACCCTTTCTACAACTCAAGAGAGTTTAGTAGGCCACACTAGAGTAGGTAGTGCATACACCACACGTCACTAGTGATGTCTTCAAAGCCAGGACCCAGAGAGTCCTTGCCAGAAGCCACTGGGCTTCTTCCCTCCAAGTATGATACACTCCCATTCTTGGAATTGAGAGCAATATGCAATGTGAGGAAACTGAAGACAGGCCAAAGTCCCACCACCCAACATCTGAGAGAGATGTTGCTGGCTGATGACCTCAACAGGCCCTTAGGGACTGAAGGGGCAGGTGCAGAGGGTGGGGCAGAAGATGAGGATGGGGCAAGGGGTAGCAACACCCCCAACCCCCCCTCTGGAACTGACCAGGAGGGTGACAATGACCCTGACCTGGAAAACCCAATCCCTCCTGTGGAAGAGGAAGAGGAGGATCAGAATGACCTCCACTTTGTCCCCCCAGGAAGGATTATGAGTGTGCCTAGAAGGTCTAGATCTCCTTCTCAGGAGTCTAACCACTCTGACACCTCAATAGGGACCTCTGTCTCCTCTCATAGGAGGGAATCCTCTCATGAGAGGAGAAAGAGGCTGATTCAGTATGAGCAAGCCCAGCTTGAACTCAGAAAGCAGCAATTGGCTCTAGACAGGGAGTCCCTAGATCTCTACAAAGAGAGAAAACAATTGGGACTAGAGTCCCATGGTGGCAGCAATATCCCTAGAGACAGGGAAAGGTCTTATGACCATAGAAACCTGAGCAAGATTGTCCCTCCCTACCAGAGTGGGGATGACATCCACAAATGGATAACTGCTCTAGAGAGGGCCTGTAAAGTACAGAAGGTCGCTCAAGGGCAGTGGGCAGCAATCTTGTGGCTCTCCTTTGCAGACAAAGGTAGAGACAAGCTCCTCACTGTAAGAGAAGAGGATGCTGATAATTACAAGGTCTTGAAGAGTGCTCTTATTGATGGGTTTGGCCTAACAACTGAACAATACAGGTTAAAGTTCAGAGATGCCCAAAAAGCACAGACTCAAGACTGGGTAGACTATGTGGATTGTTCTGCTAAGGCTCTGGAAGGCTGGTTGATGGGCAGTAAGGTGTGTGACTTCACAGGATTGTACAATCTGATAATGAGGGAGCAGATTCTTAATTACTGTCAAAATCAGCTGTTGCATCAGTACCTGGTGGACTCTGATCTGACCTCTCCCCAAGAATTGGGAAAGAAGGCAGACAAATGGGTCAGAACCAGGGTGAGGCAGAAGGTACAGAACCAAGGTGGTGACCCTAAGAAGCAAGATTCTAAGAACTCTGATAAGGGTGGGGAGAAGGGTAAAGATCAAAAGTCTTCACAAGGCCCCCAAAATCTTCTTCAGGTGGGAATTCACAGTCTACAAAAGGGAAAGGCCAAAGAAAACCATGGTGCAAGGTCTGTAAGCAAAAGACCCACTGGACCAGTGATTGCACCAAGTCCAAAGACTCAACTCCAGCCCCCACCAATGCCCCTAAGGCACCTGTTCCCCCTAGTACAGTTACAGTTGGTGGTGGGAGTACTACAACCAAGGGTTTAGTAGGGTTGACCCTGGGTACTGAGATGGGCTCTGACCTAGTCAGAGAACTCACTCAGGCTGTCCTAGTCTGTGATGGAGGCATGGATATGACCTCCTCTATGAGTCCCAGTAATCTGGGCAAGTACAGACAACAGCCTTTAATCAATGGACGAGAGGCTTTGGCATTTAGGGACACAGGGGCAAGTGTCACCATGGTGACACAAGACCTTGTGAATCCTGGGCAAGTTATACTTGGTGAGATGTACCAAGTGACCAATGCTAGCAATGTCAGAACAGACCATACTCTGGCAGTTGTTAACTTCTCCTGGGGAGGGGTAACTGGCCTTAAGAAGGTTGTGGTAAGTGCAGACCTACCAGTTGAATGCTTGCTTGGCAATGACTTAGAAACTTCAGCTTGGGCAGAAGTGGAGCTCAGGACCCATGCAGAAATGCTGGGGATCCCTGCAGATGTGTTTGCTGTGACCAGGTCACAAGCCAAAATGTCTAGCACTGAACAGGCCTTGGATTCTGGAATAATGGACCAAGTGCCTTCCAAGAGGAGGAGTAGTAGGGTAAAGGCAGTGCCTTCCCCCTTGGCTCAGAAGGAAGATCAGTCCCTTGAGGGGATGATCTCAGTCCTGAGGAAGGAACTGTCCCAGAGGAGCTTGAACCTGACCAGGTTGAGTTCTTGGGGACAGGGGGACCTTCCAGGGCAGATCTGAGCCAGGAGCAGCAGAGCTGCCCCTCTCTTGAACCCCTCAGACAGCAAGCTGCTGCTGAGGCTGCTGGGAAAGCTAGTGGTCCCCATACTGTGTATTGGGATGATGGACTCTTGTACTCAGAGTGTAGAGACCCCAAGCCTGGTGCTACCAGGAGGTTGGTTATACCTCTGAAGTTCAGGGGCTTCCTATTGACCCTAGCCCATGATATTCCCTTAGCAGGTCACCTGGGCCAGAACAAGACTTGGGACAGAATTGTCCCTCACTTTCACTGGCCCCACATGTCTGAAGACACCAAGGAGTTTTGTCGCTCCTGTGTAACCTGGCAGGCCAGTGGCAAGGCAGGTGGCACTACAAAGGCCCCCTGATACCACTACCTGTGGTGGGGGTTCCCTTTGAAAGGGTGGGGATTGACATTGTTGGTCCCATGGATCCCCAAACAGCATCTGGGCACAGGTTTATCCTGGTGGTAGTGGATCATGCCACCAGGTATCCAGAGGCTATTCCCCTTAGGACCACTACAGCACCTGTGGTGGCAAGGGCCCTCCTGGGAATTTTCTCAAGGGGGGCTTTCCTAAGGAGGTGGTATCAGACAGGGGTGCTAACTTTATGTCTGGATACTTAAAAGCAATGTGGAAGGAGTTTGTAGTGACTTACAAGTTCACCACACCCTATCACCCACAATGCAATGGTTTAGTTGAGAGATTCAACAAAACCTTGAAGGGCATGATTAAAGGGCTCCCAGAAAAGCTTAGGCGAAGATGGGACATACTCTTGCCCTGCCTTTTATTTGCATACAGGGAGGTGCCTCAAAAGGGGGTTGGCTACAGCCCTTTTGAACTTTTGTTTGGCCACCCTGTCAGGGGTCCACTGTGCTTGGTGAAGGAAGGATGGGAGTTACCTCTCAAGCCCCCAAAGCAAGACATAGTGGACTACGTACTTGGTCTCCGCTCCCGGATGGCTGAGTATATGAAAAAGGCAACTAAAAACCTTGAAGCTAGCCAGGAATTTCAAAAGGCCTGGCATGACCAAAAGGCTGTACTGACTGTTTATCAGCCAGGACAGAAGGTGTGGGTGTTGGAGCCAGTGGCCCCAGCAGCTCTCCAAGACAAATGGAGTGGACCCCACACCATTGTTGAGCAGAAGGGTGAGGTTACCTACTTAGTAGACCTAGGAACACCCAGGAGTCCCCACAGGGTTCTCCATGTCAACAGGTTAAAACCATATGTGGACAGGGCAGACATGGGCTTGCTCATGGCTACTGATGAAGGGCAGGAGGAAGAGAGTGACCCACTCCCTGACCTGCTCTCACAGAACCCTGACGATAGGTCAGTAGATGGTGTAGCCTTGGCAGGCAGCCTCACTACCCAGCAGCAAACTGATTGTAGACAGGTGCTCAATCAGTTTAGACCCATGTTTTCACTGACACCCAGTCAGACCACCTGGTGCACTCATGAAGTGGACACTGGGGACAGTCTGCCTATTAAAAATAAGATTTATAGGCAACCTGACCATGTCAGGGACTGTATCAGGACTGAAGTCCAGAAAATGTTGGATTTGGGAGTTATTGAACCCTCAGATAGCCCTTGGGCTAGTCCAGTGGTCCTTGTGCCAAAACCTCACACCAGTGGTGGAAAAAGAGAGATGAGGTTTTGTGTGGACTACAGGGGTCTCAATGCAGTCACTAGGACTGATGCCCATCCAATACCAAGGGCAGATGAGCTAATAGACACTTTGGCCTCAGCCAAGTATCTAAGCACATTTGACTTGACAGCTGGCTACTGGCAGATCAGACTAGCTGATCATGCAAAGCCAAAAACAGCATTCTCAACCCCTAATGGGCATTATCAATTTGTGGTGATGCCCTTTGGTCTGAAGAATGCACCTGCCACTTTTCAGAGGTTGGTGAATACAGTCCTTACAGGTCTGGAAGCCTATAGTGCAGCATATCTAGATGATATTGCTGTCTTTAGCTCCACCTGGGAGGATCACCTGGTCCACCTCAGAAATGTTTTACAGGCCCTGCAAAAGGCAGGCCTGACTATCAAGGCCACCAAGTGCCAGATAGGGCAGAGTCAGGTTGTGTACCTGGGCCACCTTGTGGGTGGAGGCCAGATTCAACCCTTGCAGAGCAAGATCCAGACCATCATGGACTGGACTGCTCCAACTACCCAGACTCAGGTGAGAGCCTTCTTAGGCCTGACTGGGTACTATAGGAGATTTGTCAAGGGGTATGGATCAATAGTGACACCCCTGAATGACTTAACTTCCAAGAAAATGCCCAAAAAGGTTCAGTGGACAGTTAGCTGTCAAAAGGCATTTGATGACCTGAAGCAGGCCATGTGCACTGCTCCCATTCTACAGAGTCCTGATTACTCCAAGAAGTTCATTGTTCAAACTGATGCATCTGAATTGGGGGTAGGGGCTGTACTGTCACAATTGAATGAAGAAGGTCAGGATCAGCCAGTAGCTTTCATTAGCAGAAGGCTGACCCCTAGAGAGAAACGTTGGTCAGCCATTGAGAGGGAGGCCTTTGCTGTGGTCTGGGCTCTGAAGAAGTTGAGGCCATACTTGTTTGGTACTCACTTCCTTGTTCAAACAGACCATAAGCCCCTCTTATGGCTAAAACAAATGAAGGGTGAAAACCCCAAACTGCTTAGGTGGTCCATTTCCCTACAGGGGATGGACTTCACAGTGGAACATAGACCTGGGAGTAACCATGCCAATGCAGATGGACTCTCTAGGTACTTCCACTTAGAACATGAAGACTTAACTGGGCAAGGTTAGTTTAATGTCCCTACGTTTGGGGGGGTTGTGTAGGAGAGTAGGATCTGCTTCACATGGGTACCCCCACTTTTTGCTGATGCTTCACTGTTTTTCGACCTTAGTCTGGCTGGGGCCCTGCTAATCAGAACCCCAGCCTAGCTGCTTCCTCTCTAAAATGGTTTCCATGTGCCTTAGGCACATCTCTGATTGGAATCTGGAGTGCCCTTATAAGTCCCTAGTATATGGTATACTATGTACCCAGGGCATAGGTACCTCAGAGACCTACCAGGGGCTGCAGCATGTATTGTGCCACCCCTGGAAGGCCATCCAAACTGACACCACAGGTCTGCTACTGCAGCCTGGGTAAGGTGGTGCATGCACTCCTTACTGTGATATAGGCTACCTATATCACTATATACATACACACATATAAACCTATAAGTCACTCCTATGGCAGGCCTTATCAATCCTGAAGGCAGAGTGCGTGGTTCCTATGTGAGAGGGTGCCCCTGCAGCGTTTGGAGACCCTTCTCTGATGCTGTTTGTAGTGCAGCCTGACCATATACTCTTAAGCGCATTATAACCTCGCATTAAATGCTAACTTTGGAATGGCTGCACCGAAACATGTCGTGTTTGGTGTCAAACATCTTGGAATACTACCCCCCGCCAATTCTGGCGGCGGGGGTAGCATTCCACCCTTCTAGAGGGAGAGACATGTTAACCCTGGCTTGGCCGGTAACTTCTTTATAAAGCCCTGGCATCACAAAATGGATGCTGCTGCCACAGACACAAGTCTGGCCTCCTGCTGCTGACCGAAACTCCGGCAGGGGAGGCCTGGACAATAGGTTTCCTGTCCCAGGGAGGTGTGACCACCTCCCCAGACAGGATAGTGTGTATTGGGGCTGGGCGGGAGCACTCTCGGGTGCTTTGAAGTCCTGCACTGGGGGCACATTTGGTGTCCCTGTGCATACCCCAGTTCAAACCGGATCAGGGGCTTGCAGCCCCTGCTTTGGCGCGAACTGGACAAAGGGAAAGGAGTGTAGCCACCCCTCTGCCCTGACCCACCCATAGGTGGGGCCACAGAGTAAGTCCAACCCCTAAACTTAGTATAAGTATAGGAACCCAGTCCTTAGGACTTTAGATTATCCCTGGACAAAACTCTGACACAGAATCCTGGACCTTCAACGCTCTACTACAAGATTAGAGGACAGAAGAATCTCCCTTGGGGTCAAGGAGTGACTCCCCTGCTTGGCAGGCACCAAAGAAGCAATTGTCCGGTCTGCATCGCCTAAGCTCCCGTCGGACGCCGAAGTCTTTGCATCACCAGAGGTGGATTTCCAAACTTTCCCGAGGCTGCCCTGAGTCCCCAGCAAAGCTGAGGCCCGTAGCTGTCGTGGGTAACGTGGAACCGTGACCCCTGGACACCGCACGCATTTGCAAGTGCATCCTCTTCTGGGTCTCCCACAAAGTCGTGCTTTGGGCTCCGAGTAGCCCTAGCCTCCAGCACCAACTGCACCGAAGATCACTGGCCTCCACTCCACGAGTGTCCTGTGAGCCAGCTCCACGTGCACCGTCTTGAGGCTCCTTTGCGGTCGCTAGCCCGTTGGCTAGTAGCCCTTCACGAAGGCCAATCCTTTTCTACTTGGGCTCCCTGGTTGCTCCAGGCTTGCCCTCACTTACCCTTGCTGGGTGAGTTCCTCAGACCTTGCTGGTCTGCACAATCGTCAATCTTCATCTTCATCAAGACTTGCCGTTGCCAAGGCTTGTTGGGTCCAATCCGGTCGCCGACACCTCAGCATTCGACAGACATCGTGTACCAGCCCGAATCCTGCTCCTGGTTGCCGACAACGCCTCCTGGACCTCGTGGCTGAAGAGTCAAGACAACCGTCAACCTACCTGAAGCACTCGACATCGGTGGGCATCTGCTCATCGCCTTCCTGGTCACTGGCTAGTGACCCAGTCTCTGTCCCCTCTGCTTTCAGGTTCTTCAGATCTCCGATCCACCTTTGGATCCACCCGGACACTTTTCACTTGGTCGCCAGCAGCACTTTGCAGCAGATCGCCATTCAAATCGACGACGAAACCCGACCCCGAAAGGCACCTATGCACCCGGCTTCCTGGGTGAGGTAACAAGAGTACTCCGGTGCTCCCGTGGGTAGAGACTCTAGAACGACCTAGTTCTCAAAGGGTTTGCTCCAAGTCCTTCTTTAAGTGTCCCTTTTCTTTAAATTCCCAACCGCGACTTTCTCCATAGAAGTTAACGGCGATTCGCGGCTGTGTTATTACACTGCACGCGTCCCCCGTGGGTCCCCTGTGTCACTACCTTGGGTGGTTCCTTGTGGTCCAAGCACTTCTAGAGGCTCTAGGCCTAGTGTCTAGCTCAGTCGTGGTTCTTATACCACTTTATTGGTATATGGTTTGGTACGCCCCTAGGGCCCAAACGTGTATTTGTGCTATTACTGTGTTTAAATAACTTATAACTTATGTATTTCGAACTCTAGCCTCATAAAGAGACTAGAGGGGTGTGTTTAGTAATAAATACATATATTTTGAATATATACCTGGTGTGGTGCTCTTTCATTTGGTCACTCAAGAGATTATAGACTGGTAAAACAAGCTGCTTTACATTCCTTCAAGACTTAGCCTGAAGGCTGCTCTCCATAGCTACCACTAGGATAGCTTTCAATAAAGGTTGTCTTTAACCTATCTCCAATAAGGGGTTGTTTGGACTGGTGCAAGGTGCCCACTATAATTAGTGGACAGCATATGCCAGGCCAACTTCTTACACCTTTAAATAAAAAAAAGGTTAAAAAAAAGGCTAGGCCCTGGGGATGGGGTCCCAGGGCCAAAATATGCCCGGGGTGGGAGACCGCACGGCCCCCTCACCCATTGAAACAAGGCCTGAAAATGGCCCATGGAAGGGAGGCCTAGCAGCCCCCCCTTAAAATTATTTAAAATAAAAAATAGAAAAACCTCCAGGAAAATGGCGGAGGCCGCGCCCCCTTCACCACTACTCTGCAAACACACCTCCTGGTGCAGTGGTGGCTCGGGGATGAAGACCTTTAGATGCTCAGGGTCCTTGGGGTCCAGGAACCCCTTCTGTTACCTCCAGTAGGTCCCAGACAGCAGGATTGCTGAGAGGATTTGGAGGCCACGCCCCATTTCTCCACCACTCTGCAAACGTGCCTCCTGGTGCGCTACTGGTTGGGGAATGAATTCCACTTTACTTCTGAGGGCCTCAGGACTAAAGTGGACTTCTTGCCCCAAGCAGTAGTGTACCTGGAGGCACATTTGCAGAGTTGTGGAGAAACGGAGAGTGGCCTCTGACAGCCTCTCAGCAGTCCAGCTGTGTGTGTCTTCCTGGAGGTAACTTGAGGGGTTGTTGGTCCCCCAAGGACCCTCTAGAGCCAAGGGGACTTTATCCCTAAACTAGTAGTGAGGCAAAAAGCACATTTGCAGAGTGGTGGAGAAAAGGGGTGTAGGATGCTTGCTCTTTATATACTATACCAAAGTAAGGTATAGTGTGCACAGAGTCCAGCCAGTCCCCAGAGGTATAGCAGAGGCTAAATTAGGTAAGTACTAACAGCTCTCTTTGTGGTAGTGTGGGCGAGCAGTTAGGCTTATCCAGAGGGTGTGCTAAGCATTTTTTGTATTCACTCAATCAAGACTGATGCACACACTCAGAGACTGAATCCAGACCAATTGGGTAAGTATAAAAAAAGTTATACTTGCATTTTATTTCTAGAACCAAGCAGGACTTGGTACAGGTAGGTAACATATACTTGAATGCTGGATTTCACAATGAAATACAGTTATGGTTGAATTTTGCAACAGTTACAGGTTGGTAATGATTCAGAAAGCAGTTTGCATTATACAATAATTACTTTTAGAATACTTTTTAGTTACTTTTAGATTACTTTGAGTACTGGGGGTGGCATGGCTAGATACCACACCTAAGGATCTTAAAATACACAGTAAGTTCGTTTTTTTATACTTTGCAGTTTAGTTCTCTTTTCTCCATAAAAACATCAGGTCAACACAAAATATTTTAGGCGCAAAATCTCATAACATGGGTTCCTGTGGGAAAAAAGTGTTTGTGGTTTCTCAGGTAAGTACACGACTTACGAGTGGGAGTTTTGGGGGTTAGGACCAAGGTTCCCCAAGGTCTATATGGGCACTCGAGTTGCACCACCAGCGGCCGGGTGCAGAGTGCAGGGGCCCAATGTTAGCCAAAGGGGCTAAGGGAGGGGGCTTTCGGTTAGGGACTGCTCACGAGCAGGCCACTCGGGATTGGCAGCAAAGCTCCTGGTGTTAAGGTCAGCACTGCAGGGGCCAATGACCAGCACAGGAGCTGCACCACCAGCGGCACTGGGGCGGCCGGGTGCCAAAAAGACATCAGGGACCTTGTGCTTTTCAATGGAGACGTTCGGTTCTGTGAAGTTGCTGCAGGCTCGAGCAGGGAGACTTCCTGAAGGCGGCCACTGGCTGGAGAAGTAAGTTGAGTGAGATGTGTGCTTCACCTTGCCTCCCCCACCTGAGGGGTGGGGTTGGCAAAGGTGGGCATACCTCTCCTCCTAGCTTGGTTTTCCCATCGATTCTCCTGCCCAAAAGTGGGGGCAGAACCAGTGGGAGCCAGTTGCTGGGGGCAGAAAAAAGCAGGGACAGCTCACAAAGGCAGCAGGCCTTTGAAGCTTCCCCTTCGTGGACCCAGCCCATCCTGGGGGAGGAGGCACGACACCTCTGCCCAGGATGGGCTTTGTTTCTGGACCCAGAGAGCGGAGGCTCTCTACCCAGGGGTCCAGAAACCTGTCTGGTGGTGGCAAATGGCGGGCAGCCAATCAGGAACCACACCAGGGCTGGTCGTTTTTCAGGGGGCATCTCTAAGATGCCCTCTGAGTGCATTTTACCATAAATCCCACTCTGGCATCAGTGTGGGATTAATGTTCTGAGACGTTTGCCACCAAACTTCCAAGGTTTTAGTAAAGCCATTATGGAGCTGTGGAGTTCGTAATGACCAACTCCCAGACCATATACTCTTTATAGCTTTACTACACTTACAATGTCTAAGAATGGACTTAGACACTGTAGGGGTACAGGGCTCATGCCACTGTACCCTCACCTGAGGGCTAGTGCACCCTGCTAGTGCACCCTGCTAGAGGGGTGGCTTACCTAGGCCTCAGGCAGTGGGTTGCAGGCATGGCGAACAGGGATGTGTGCCATGTCGATTCTTCACTTTTCTCTGCACCAAAACACGCAGTCTGCAATGGCAGTGTGTGGGTGTTAAGGTACATGGCCTCTAAGGATGGCACAATAGGTGCTGCAGCCCTTAGAGGCCTTCTCTGTTCACAGTGCCCTTGGCACCAAAGGCACCTTTTACAAGGGGCTTACCTGCGGCCAGAGATGTGCCAATTGTGGGTATAAAGGTACAGTTTTGGGAAAGAACACAGGCCGTGGGAATCTGATTGACAGGGACAGGAGCAATGTCGGCTCCCGCTGCACACTGGGTGCTCTCGGTGGGTCCAGGGCACCCAGCATCAAGTGGCTGGGCCCCAGGGGATGGGGTCCCCAGTGCCAAAATCGGCCCAGGAAGGGGGGCCACATGGCCCCCCATCCCCATGAATACATCCTTGATGTATTGGAGTGCAATCTCTAGTGACTATGACAAGTGGGTTCTTTCTTGGCCTCCCTGGTGAGAGCAGAATCCATGGTTCTCCCTTTAAATTACTACGAGTATGCAAATGTGCATAATCACCTGGAAGCCTCACCCGTTTGGCCCCCCCCATCCACCATAGTATTATGCAAATGTCTTCCCGCCTTTTGCCAGTATGAAGGGCAGCTTACCAAAAGGTCCCCCAGCATATTTCCTTTCGATTTTGGTGAGCCTTCTAAATGCCTAAGAATATGAGAACATCTCCACCAAACAAGGAAGCACTTACTTTATATAGTTATGTACCCTTGTTTGGTGGAGATTCACCTCTTTGTAGTCTTGTTGTCTTCTCTATGGGAGGATTTATGTTATCACAGATTTCTGGATAAAGCTGCACTACAAACAATCACATTGCCGAAACTCACACAAGGTCACTGGAGACATTTATTCGTGGTCCATTACGCAGCTGTAGTGTAGAATACGCACTGAGCATTTATCCAACGAGGTAGCACTTAGTAATTAACCAGTAGAGATTTTTCCATTTGGGTAGGTATTTTGTGCAAAACTGTGGACTCTTGTTGGATAAAGGGGCAGGTGAGGTTCCATTCTGGTCCAGTCACTCACACAGCTACTGACACACCCATACAGACACTTGCACACCTGCCCACACACCCATACAGTCACTCACACACTCAAAGTCAAAGTAATCTTTATTCGGTTTCAAACATTAAAACCAGAAAAGCATACAATAGAATATAATAGAATAATAATATATAATAAAAACAATCTTCGTGAGGACAAACCAAGTAGACGATGACTTTAACTAAAAGAAAATCCATAAATACAGGGACCCCAATAACACACAGACAATGCCAGATAAGAAAATTGTCGACATTAGCACCATAAATCACAACTCATGCGATAAGAAATAATCAAACAGATTAGGCATGACAAATATATAAAGTGCAAGGTGCCATAAAAGGTATAAAAAGAAAACAGGCTAGTTAATCACAGCTAGACCTAAGCCTTATTGCAGATTTTAAAAAGTTGAGCACGTAAAAAACAGTGCTACCCATAAGCCTTTGTAAAAAATAAAAGCTGGTCGCACTTGCCTGAAATTCGCCTTTTTCAAAATCGGAATTAAAAAGGACTTTCTGGGGGTAACATAAAAACTACAAAACATCGTAAAATGGACCATATCCTGAGGAGATTGACCATCACAGCCACAGGACGGCAGGCTTTGACCCTTACTCTGACCCCTAGGATGTGCGAGAAGAAGGTGAAAAAGGTCGAACCGAAACCTGTTCAGTAAAAATCTATCATATGAGTTTATGAACCCTAGTAAGTACGGCTCAAACATCAAAGTGGTTTTTAGCATAATGAAGCACCGTACACTGGTCTTCAAGAGCTCCTTATCTTCCCTTGCCGCGGTCTGTTGCGCAAAGAAGGCCGCCTTTACAAGGTTCAAATCCCTCTTATTCACCTGTTCAGGGTTGGTAAAAAAGTCTCCTCTCCACAGGCTCATTAAACTTCTGTCGATGTATTTGAGCCATGGCACACTAGAGGCATGATCAAGGGCCCGGCAATCCTTTAAGATCACCTTGTTTTAAGTGATCCCCTTGTCAGCCCACATTTTTAGCCAGACACAGGGCGATATGCTATCAGGTCGGTGATATATGTCATACCCAGCTCCTTGTGTACAGTGAAAGAGGGGTTACCCTGAGGAACAGCTAAAAGCTGTCTCCCGAACTTGTTTTCTTCGATTAGAAGGTCATCTAGGGAGGTGTACCCCCAAATTTCACAGCCATATAGTGCCTTAAAAATGCATTTAGACCTATAAAGTTTTAATATGGCACCCACCGGTCTTTTTCCCAATCTAGCAGCAAAGTTAAATATAGCTGCGGACTCCCTGGTTAGGTCATTTTTCTTACGGATAAGTTGAGGCCCCATTTCATTTTATCATCTATCAATACCCCCAGGTATGAAAAAGCACTCGCCCTTGGGATCGAAGTAGACCATATCTTGAAGGTGTAAGGCCTGCTTGAACGGGCTCCTACTTGCATGATGAAAGATTTAGAGTTTAAAAGCGTTTGCAGACCCTGTTCAGTCCTAGCCATCAGAACGGCGTCGTCTGCATACAGCAGGACTGGGATACCGCGCCGTCCCGCCTGGGGAAAATCCACCTTGGTCCCAAGAAGGGTCCTCTCTAAGTCATTAATGTATACATTAAATAAGAAAGGAGCCAAAATGCATCCCTGACGGACTCCGCTCTTAATGTGGAACTGGTGTGAGACCTAATCGCTCGCATATCATACAGCCGCCTTAGTATCTCGATGGAGATCTTAAAGAAAGAGGACTATGTCCCTATCCATCCCCAGGGATAGCAAGGTCTACCACAACCTAGATCTATTCACGCTATCAAATGCGGAAAAGAGGTCCATGAATGCCAGAAAGATGGTGCCAGAACGGGCAACTGTCTACTAATTCATAATCATAAAAAGGTTCAGGCATTGATCTATTGTTGAACGGCTGGGGCGAAAACTGTATTGGACATCTGACAAGATGTTATTCTCTAGGGCACAATTGGATAATCTGTCTAGCAAGATCCGTCCGATCACTTTAACCACAGAGTTCAACAGGGAGATGGGCCTGTAGAAATGGACGCTATCTCTGTTCCCCTTTTTGAAAACTGGGACAATGATGGAGGCAGCCCATGAAGCCGGGGGGCCAGACCTAGCTGCCACATTGATAGCAGCAGTAAGCACCGATGCCCAGCACTCCATGTTGGACATATAAAGGTCGGAGGGAATTCCATCCGGTCCAGGGGCCCTATTTTTTTGTCATACCAACTATTCCCTGTCCCGCCGTGACTGTTAAGGCTATGTTTTCAATATCCCTCCCCCAGATACGCTCTGGTTCAGTACACCCCTGAACATACTCTCAAAATGGCTGATCCAGTCGTTCTCCGTGATATGTGCGTCCAAGGTGTTTCCTGTCTGTACTCCCAAAATTAGGCTATCAACGATGCTCCAGAACTCGGAGCTACTTCTCATTGTGCTAGCCTCCATGAGCTTGCTCCAAGCATCCTCCTTCAAAGCTTCCTTACGTTTTCTAAGGGCTACTTTGTACTGCATTCTTCGAGTTCTAACAAGGCCTCTATCTCTACGGACGGATGCAGTGCTTCCTTAAGCCTCCTAGGCACACGAGAGCAAGCTGTATCAAACGATCTTGGTGCCCGTTCTCGTTGGCTATTGGGGGAGGGGACCATCATTAGGTCAGCAATTGAGCGAGATATTGATTTGAAGGCTTTAACAATTACCAACTCCGGGTGCCCCGGTGTAGCTAGACAGATTTGGATCTCTTTCTAGCATTTGGCTACAAAAGTCTCATGAAAGGAGCCTGGAATAATCTGCGCCCATTTGAGCCTTCTAACCCAGTCGGTCGACTGTAAAACACCTCCACCCCTGTTCCCTTGCTTCACGCTCAATAAGGGCCAACTAGCTTTTAGACATAGGGGATTGTGATCACTAAAAATACTTACTTGAATGGAAAAATCAGAAATCAGATGGAAAAGAGGTGTAGAAACTAAAATAAAATCAATAAAAGAGTCACTACCATGCCCTTTAATAGTGGGCGTAAGATCTCTCTGAACTGGGTCCAGTTTACCCAGCGCTGATTGGAGATCAAACGTACATACCAAGGCATTTATATTGTCCCCCTGACCGCTATGTTTAAAGTGCATGCCAAAGGAGCAGGGACAAGAGGAAAGGCCCCCTATGCCATGCATTCTTGGGTCCCCACAAAGGTGGACATTAAAGTCCCCCTCTAAGACAATATGAGGGGTATGATAGAAGAAGCATTAAAACTAGTCATGAGCCGCGATATATTGCAAACCTCAGGGAGGGATGAAATAGCGTTATAAAAGTTCAGTAGCAATAACCTGCTAGACCCTCGAGAGAGAAGCAAAACCCCCCCAGCAGACCCGGAAGCAAGAAAACCCCTTGGTTCACCAACGAACTCAAGGAATCCAAGAAGAACTGCCGCACTCTCGAGAAAACCTGGCGACTCGACCAGACCACAGACAACAGGACCGCCCTCAAGCACGCCACCCGCAAACACCACCAGCTGATCCGTGCCACCAAGAAGTCGGCACTCAAAGAACGACTGGACAACAACGCCCATGACAGCAAGGAACTTTTCAGCATCGTCAAAGAGTTCTCCAACCCCAGCGCCGGAAACAACGACATCACCCCTCGCAAGACCTCTGCAACTCACTCTCCGCGTTCTTCCACCGCAAGATCACCGACATACATAACAGCTTCGACGCACAAACAACGCACCCTACCGCCGAACCAACGCCCGCCACCACCACCCTCTGCAACTGGACCCCGATCAGCACCGAAGACACCACCCGCACGATGAACTCCATCCACTCCGGATCACCAACCGACCCCTGCCCACACCACGTCTTCAACAAAGCCGACGCCACCATCGCACCCCATCTCCGGGACATCATCAACTCCTCCTTCCACACCGCCACCTTCCCGGAGAGCTGGAAGCACGCCGAGCTTACCGCCCTCCTGAAGAAACCAACGGCGGACCCCACCGACCTTAAGAACTACCGTCCCATCTCGCTCCTTCCGTTTCCGGCCAAAGTCATCGAGAAGACCGTCAACAGACAGCTTGCCGCCTTCCTCGAGACGAATGGATCCCTCGACCCCTCGCAGTCCGGGTTTCGGGCCAACCACAGCACCGAGACCGCCCTTATCGCAGCCACCGACGACATCAGAACCCTAACCGACAACGGGGAAACAGCTGCCCTCATCCTCTTGGACCTCTCCGCGGCGTTCGACACCGTCTGCCACCGCACCCTAGTGAAGCGCCTCAGCAACATCGGAATCCGAGAGAAAGCACTGGAATGGATCATCTCGTTCCTCGCCGGAAGAACCCAGAGAGTCCGCCTCCCCCGTTCAGATCCGAAGCCACCGAAGTCATCTGCGGCGTTCCACAGGGATCCTCACTCAGCCCAACCCTCTTCAACGTCTACATGAGCCCCCTCGCAGCCATCGCACGCCGACACAACCTCAACATCATCTCCTACGCCGACGACACCCAGCTGATCCTCTCCCTCACCAACGACCCCACCACCGCCAGAGCCAACCTACACGACGGGATGAGAGACGTCGCCGACTGGATGAGGAACAGCCGCCTTAAACTGAACTCAGACAAGACGGAAGTCCTCATCCTGGGCTCATCACCCTCCGCCTGGGACGACTCCTGGTGGCCCCCGGCCCTGGGCACCGCGCCCAAGCCAACGGACCACGCACGCAACCTGGGCTTCATCCTGGACTCCTCCCTGTCGATGACCAGACAAGTCAACGCCGTCTCATCTTCATGCTTCAACACCCTGCGCATGCTCCGCAAGATCTTCAGATGGATCCCCACTGAAACCAGGAAGACCGTCACCCAGGCACTCGTCACCAGCCAACTGGACTATGGGAACACCCTCTACGCCGGAACCACAGCCAAACTTCAAAAAGACTCCAGCGCATCCAGAACGCCTCTGCACGACTCATCCTGGACATCCCCCGACACAGCCACATCACCGGACACCTGAAAGACCTGCACTGGCTCCCCGTCAGCAAGAGAATAACGTTCAGACTCCTCACCCACGCACACAAGGCCCTCCACGACCTGGGCCCAAAGTACCTCAACGACCGCATGACCTTCTACACACCCACACGCCAGCTACGATCAACCAGCCACGCCCTCGCCACCGTACCACGCATCCGCAGAACCACCGCCGGAGGAAGATCCTTCTCCTACCTGGCAGCCAAGACCTGGAACTCCCTCCCCACTCACCTTCGGCGAACCCAGGACCATCTCTCCTTCAGGAAGCAGCTCAAGACCTGGCTGTTCGAGCAGTAACTTACCCCCTCCCCCAGCGCCTTGAGACCCTCCCGGGTGAGTAGCGCGCTCTATAAATGCCGTGATTGATTGATTGATTGATTGAGGCCTGCAGACAGGGATTATCTGCATTCAATTCAACAATACCCCCTTTTAGCTTAAGTGAAACATAAACCGCAAGGACTTATACCCTTCTAGAAAGAAGGAATTATCAGTAGCCCATGTCTCCTGCAAACAGACAATATCATACCGTTGAACAAAACATCGCCACTCAGAAATTATGATCTTACTTGCCAAACCGACTATGTTCCAAGAAATAAGGTTGCAAGAATTAATGTCCCTGGAGTTAAGTCCAGCATGGTCCAGGGCCAACAGATGCGTGGGGTCCCACAACGGCGAGGGGGCCATGGAGGTCATAGACACTTGCCCTTCCAGTCATTCACAATTATCAAGGAGCCCCAAAGGTGCAAAGGCGTTGGAGACTAGAACTGGTGGGGTAGCCTGATACCAATCATTAGAAGCCATGTGGGATGGTCGCCTAGGATTCTATGTGCCATGGGGTGGAGGCAGGGGCAAGGGTTTATTAAAAAAGCATAGAGGAAGAGCTGTGATGGAGGTGACTGGGCCTGTGGAAGTGGTGGAGCAGATGCTGGACGCATGAAGAATTCTTTCTGCCAGATGTGGTCGATTGAAATTAATTATTACACAGTCACCACCACTGCTCTTTTTGGACCCTCCAATCTGGCCACCCTCCGGACCATAATAATGTGCCTTTCCACTCTATATCCCAAGGTTGTATTTTTATTCAACCAATGCAGCACTTTGGTTTTACCTGATAAAAATCTTCAGTAGAGATAGGCTTCAAAGCTGGAACGTTGCCCAAAACCACAACATACGGTGTAGCTTCTGGAGGAAAGTGAATGGTGGTTGGGACCTGGGGCAGCGCGCCTGGAACCCCAGATGCCAAAATAGGGGTTCCTCCTCCGCCAGGCTCCCGTCTAATGGTCAATTTGCTGCCTCGACTTACCATTGTTCTAATGAACTTTGGAGGTGAAGGAGGGGGAAGCTGAGGCATGGGGGCAGAGGGGGAAAAAGTATTCTCCGATGAGAGATTATGAGTAGTATGAATCTCCCCATTTGCAGATACCAGGACAGACTGCCTTTGGTCCAAATTTCCACCACTGGGTGCTAAAGTCATTTGGTTGGAGTTAACTATATTGCTGGTCATCTTGTAATATTCAGACCAATGGGAGAGTACCCTCTCAATTGCGACAAGACGTTGCTTGATGGGATCCAATTTGGTATCCAGTCCATCCAAGAGGGAGCCCACACAAGCTTCTAGCATGGCTGTTAGTTCATCTTTCGAGGGGGGTGCTGCACCCGGGTTAATAGGAAATGAAATATCTGCTCTGGGTCGTTTGGCTCTAGCCCCAAACATAGCACTCTTGCACTTGACTGCTGATCCAGTCCCCCTACTAGCCGCCACTGCCTGGATGTCCAGTTGGAATACTGCTGCAGCAGAACTAATAGCTCCACGGCCAGGGGCGGACATTGAGGTTGGAGGGGCCTTGCTTGTCCCCCCCCATCTGTCTTGCTTTCAACCCTCCTGCCTTGGCCTGGGTCCTGACCAGTGGGGGTTCAGAAGGATCCCCCAACTCCACCATTTTCCGGGGTGCACAAAGAGGGGGTGTGGCCACTTGCCGGGCTAGGAGAGTGAAGATGTAACTGGTTAACCGGGGAACGTGAGATCCGGCGAGCCACCAGCTCAATTTCCTTTTCAAAGACCCCCGTTGCTCTCTGCAAAAAGCAGTCCATGGTTGAAATTGCTGGAGCCACATGCACTAAAGCAGTAGTCTTGTGTTTCCCAATTTGTCCTCAGCTGTAGAGGAAGTGTCTTTGTGAAGGCGAGGCAGCGTGACAGCACAGAGAAGGCCCGTAAAACAAAGTGGACGCGACTTGGTTGCATTCACCCAGGGAGAGTTGAAATGAGGAGCAATATGATCAATATACTCTGGCACGCCGACTTGCAGTGCAGGAAAGGGTGGAAAACCACGGACTCTTATATCCCCCTAGACCCCTCACGTTGCAGAGTCCACAGTAATACTGCCCCAGCTGGCTTACCTTGTTCCTTGAATGAAAATGACATCAAGCACAGTTTTAGATGCACCGGAAATTCCTCTCTCTGCTTGAAGCTAAACAGGGGTATATGGGGGTCGATGGAAAACACTCATGGCGCAGGGCCAAGAGGGGGCCCAGCCTCCTCTGGGCTCCGATGGGCACCACAGGAGGTAAGCAGCGCTGTTAAGCTTGTGCGGCACGTGCGTGCCCTGGACTCCTCCTCCTCCTCCTTGCTGAACACTGGGACACCGAGTCCCTGGCGGCAAAAACAGTTCCGAGATCTCCAGCGCGGCGGGAGGTAAGCAGCGCTATTAAGCGTGCGGGCATGCCCTGGACTCCTCCTCCTTGCTGAACACTGGGACACCGAGTCCCTGGCGGCAAAAACTGTCATGAGATCTCCCCACACTCACAAAACCACTCACACACCCACTTACAGACCCATACAGCCACTCACACACCAAATCACAGACCCTTACAGCTACTCACATGCCCACTCACAGAATCATACAACCAATCACAAACCCACTCACGCACCTACACAGCCACTGACAAACTGATCCACACAGCTACTCACACACCCACTCACATACCCATGCAGCCACTCACACACACCTTCACCGACTCACAAATCCACTCACACACCCACTCACATACGCTCAACACTACTCACACACCCACTCATATACCCATACAGACACACACATACCCACTCAGACACACACCCACTGACAGACCCATACAGCCACTCACCCACCCAGTCACTGACCTATACAGCTACTCACATGCCCATTCACAGTCCCATACAGCCACTCACATACCCATACAGCCACTCACAGACCCATGCAGCCAATCACGTACCCAGTCACCGCCCACCCAAACAGCCACTCACTCACACATTCTCTCACACACCCACAAAACCACTCACACACCCATACAGCCACTCGCACACACACTTACAGACCCATACAGCCACTCACAGACCACTCACTGACCTATACAGCCACCACACACCTACTCTCAAAGGTTACAGGTTACAGTTAGGAAATAACATTAAAAAAACTTTTGAAATTCACTTAAAAAAACAAAGGTTACAGGGACGTTATAGTTAGGGAAAATATTTTTTTTTAGCGTAGAAATTCACTGAAAAAAACAATGGTTACAGGGACATTATTGTTAGGCTCAGATTTAACACGCACAAAACCTTAGAAATTCAGCAGTTATCGTTACCTGAGCTAACTATAATTTACACCCTTGCATTGCACTGCTTATGACCTCACATATTACATCACCCATGACATGGACAGTGATATCACTGATGGCATCAGCCACAGAACCACTCGCACACCCAGTACCACATCCACACTGCACTCACACACCCATACAACCCTTCATACACCCACTCACACACCTACACAACCATTCACACACCCACTCACAGATCCATACAACCACTCACACACCCAGATACACACCCATATAACCACTCAAACACCCACTTACAGACTCATACAACCACTCACACACCCATTCACAAACCCACACTACCACTCACACACCCACAAAACCACTCACAAACCTATACAACCATTCACACACCCACTTGCACACCCATCCAACCCCTCACACACCCACACAACTACTCACACACCCAACCACACACTCATAAAACCACTCACATACCCACACAACCACTCACATAGTCACTCGCACCCCCAGAAAACCACTCACAAACCCATTCACAGACCTATTCAGCCACTCACAAACCCACTGACAGATCCCTACAGCCACTCACACACCCACTCACATACCCATACAACCACTCAGACACCCACTTACACACTGATACAGACAGTCACACAGCCACTCAGATGACATATGTTAGAAATAGTTACTAGTTACTTATTAGTAGTACAGAAAGAATAGTAATTTAACTTATACAGTAGCTTAGTATCTATCTTTGAGTCTCAGAAATGTTTACGAAACACACTCAAACTCACTGGATGATGACATCAGTGATGTCATGAGTGATGTCCTTGAGCATGTCATGAATGATGTAATATGTGGGTCATAAGGAGTTCATTACGGGGCATAAGTTATAGTTAGCTCAGCTAACTATAACTGCTGAATTTCTATGGTTTTGTGTGTGAATTCTGAGCCTAACTATAACATCCCTTTAACCTTTGTTTTTTCCAGTATATATATATATATATATATATATATATATATATATATATAGTTAGGTCAACGTTTCCATTTGTATTAACTTAGGTGCCATGCAACAAATCTACATGAAACAGCCCATAAAGAAATATTTATCCTATTTGAGTTTGTATGGCAAGTTTCGTGTAGATCTGTCAAAGAGTGGGGGAATAAAAGGGCAGATAAAAAAAATGACTCTTTCCCATTTTAATTGCAACAGGAATATTTGTTTCCTGCTAAGAAAAAACACAGCTCAATGGAATCACATCAACCTTGGCATTAAACTTTACTCATGGAAGTGTCTTTGCTTGGTTTGGTGAAAATTCCATTGTCATTTTGAAAAATGTGCCTTACAAAATATGTAGGGTGGGCTTCAAAGGGTTAAACCATTAGAGATCTCGACACCCTTAGTCTGTGGATGGTCCATAAACGTGAACACAGATTAAAAATAATTTTATTTGATTGTATAAGGGACCTTTTTTCCTATATCCATTTTGGGATTGTAGACCCACAACGTGGAATCTGCATACCCAAACCCCCCTAAGATTAGCTGACTGCAACTCAGAAAATGTTTTGGTCTTCATTCCCAGGACGTAGGGCTTGGTCATTGTGTCCTGAAAAAAAAAGTGAAGGGGCCGTAAGGGAGTCTTGGGAGCATCCCCTTGCTCACTAGCTCAGGAAGGCGGCAAAAGAACGAAAAAAGGTAGATTTTGCCATGGGGATTGTGGACCCTAAACATAGTTTGCAGACCCGCTGTGAGGTTTGAAGTTTATGAACCCTGCCTCAAGGTCTGCGAACCCCATTTTAAGAACGCATTGACCCTTTTTGGGTTCTCTAACATGTTTGCAAGCTTGTGACTATGTTCCCAAACCCTGTAGGAGGTCTAACAAGGGCCTGAACTCCAAATGTAAAAATGTAAAAAAATTAGAAGAACTCCCAAAACATAAATGGGATCATCCCGCATTTGACCACTCGAAAGGTGTGCACAGTGGGGGTTGCACACATAAGGCAATGCTTATCGCCTCACAATATTTAGAATAATAACATGCAACACCTACCCCAGTACTTCAAGAGAGGGCGAGGAAAAGGAAAGGAAATAAATAACAAAGGTATGAAATTCTTGTAGTTGGGTGTGAACTATGGTGGTAATGGACACCTTGCTGCATGTGAGCTTTATTTGGCAAGGACCATCATCTATCCTGCTTCGGAGAGTTTGCACAGCTTTTGCCTCTCCGACTCCGTCTCTGTATGTGCTTCAGCCACCGCTTGCGCCCTAGCCACTGCTGCTGAGTCTTCTACCACCTCCTGTGTCTTCGTGCTCTACTCTGTCCACATTTACAAGACACTTTAACTGCTGTTCTTATTCTTAATCTGCTGTGACAACATGGTGATGGGTGAGTGAATCTTGACATACATGCAGAGATTCCACACCAGAAAACAAACAGTTTGAGCTATTTCTTGATTTTCCAGTAAAACTCAGGCCAGCCTAAGTCTGAATATGCATGCCCACCACCCCACATGAGCTACAGGTCACTGCAAGGAGAAACAATCATCCACACTCAAACAATGTTTCAAATCCCATCACATACAGGGAGTATGAAATGATGGAGCCCACACAGGATGGAAAGAGAAGTTCATTAGATTTCTCTTCCTGGGGAAACAGGTAAAAAAGCATGTGTCCCTCACTGCATTCTTCGCATAGCTTACTGAGGAGTCAGTATCACCCTCAGTGAGTAGTTACCATTTTTGGTGTAGAGCCTGGCACTGTGCTAATGAAATGTCAAATGGCCATCCTCAATGGACACACTGACTGTCAAGCTCACTAAGGGAGGTTAACACTCAAGAGAGGCCTCAAAAAGTCAAAGAGGGGCAGGATGGCACATACGAGGAATTCTGTCATTACAGTCATGTGTGGTTCAGTGTCTTCTATGCACACCTTTTCTAGTCAAAATGATAAATAATCCAATGAATATAAACAAAACAATGACTTCACGGGAAGGGGTTGGATGTCATGTGCACCTTCACCGTTGAAGCTTTTCTTTTACTGGCTCCAATTGATGAAGAGTCTCACATATATTAGAACATTGGAATGTTGAGAGCTCCATTGAAGTCAATAGAGTAGCTCCGGGCTTCTGATGGCTGGTAGAAACCCAAAGCTCCAACATTCCAATGTTTGTCTTCCTACTTCTCCCTTTTTAATTTAGAAAATTCTACCCTTAGTGGGTGGAATGTTCTAATAGCCTTATAGCCCTTCTACCTTGGGCTATACCTGTTGTTTAAGTCCCTTACCCTCATTATGCTCAGATTCAGGGCCTTTAACAACCGGTATAGCCCTATAAGGCTATACTGCTGTAAAAGATGAGTCATACTATTAACTGATCTATATAATTATCAAAATAAATAGATGGAACCATGATGGGGTGAGGGGTAGACACTAGAGAGAACCGTTAATCACTGCTAATTGTCTAACTCACAATTATGGATCTAATACAAAAACACATAATGAGGGGAAGGGCATTTACCAGCTATTAAAGCCCAGACATTTATGGGCAAAACGCCACTCACATGCAACAAAGGTAGACAAACATGCTTCTTTTTTGGACTACTCTCCGTGCCTGCTTCATTCTCACACTGAATTTAGAATGCTAACTAAAAACAACAGTTTTTGCCTGCATTCTAAGAATTCTGATTGGCTGAGCCAATCCCTCCATTCTGTAAAGTATGGTATTATAGCATTTATAGCCCACTTCCAAAAGTTATCATATGTATTAGCCCATATGGCAGAAGTGGCGTCAATAGGTTAAAACCTGGGGACCAGAATGAAGGGGTGAAGAGGGCCGGAACTGATCAGCAAAATGCCGACATGACGCGCCAATTCTTGCTAATTCAGAGGCTCAATGTGTTTGTAAACACCAGGCCCACGCCTGACTCCTTAATGGAGCGCAGGCTTCAAGACGCATTACAGACTAAGAAGGTGATGTGTTATTTAAAAAACAATTTGATGAAATTGCTTTAAAACCCCTTGTGTGTCTAGAATATGAAAAAAAAGAGCTGCCTGTCAAGGGAAAGGGGGCTGAGAATGGTTGTGGCGCATTACTGCAGAGCTGCAACCACCAGGGACGCGCGGTTAACGCGAGCCCTGCTCCATTACGTAGCTGAGCTTTAAAATGCTAATTAAACCACGCGGGCATTGATTTACTCCAGGCGGGGCCCTCTGCAGCGATGGAAGAAGCGGTTTCCAGAGAAGTAGTTAATTGCTTCTCTTAGGTGTGGAAGGAAATCGATACAATTCTACGAATCCTCAAAAATGCGTACATCTATGTGCGGCATAGATTTTTGGATTACTTTTTAAAATCATGCTCACAGGTGACTACCGCAAACATTGTAAATCACGATGCACAAAATGAAAACAGAATGAGGTAGAGTTGTACACAAGAGTTTTTAATATAGGAAGGATTGTTATAAAAGGAAATCTAGTTGGAAAATTCTGTCCAAATAAGATATTTGGACAGGGTGTTGAAAATATAAAGCGATGGGAGACAGAATTAAGGACTTCTCCATTAGGGAATTTGAAAAGTTTCTAAGGACGGAAGAACGATTGTGAAGAGTAATATATAAAGGAGGAAGAAGGAATGGGCGTGGAGAGAATGTGACTCTGGAGGGAAGAAAATGGAACTGATGTTGTGATGGACAAAACAGTATAATTATTGTACTGAACAAAGTAGTGGGGAGAGTATAGAATGTGGCATTATAGAAAAGAGCGCAGAGAGTACATTAATGTGAAGGAAGAGTGGAAAACACATTAGTTTGGACCGCAGCGGCGGCTCCTGCGCAATGGCGGAGGAGCGTCGCCCCACTGCTTGGCTCAGAGCCAGCAAACGAAAAATAAGACGATGTTGTAGCATCGTTTTATTTTTCATTGCCGGCTGTGAACCAGCGCAGTAGGGAGAAGCGGGGCCGAGGCATGGGAGGGGGGAGAAGGAGTAGGGAGGGGCGGGGCTGAGGCATTGGAGGGGGAAGAGGAGTGCTATGTGCACTCCCTAAGAGCGCATATGTGTTTTGGCCGGCCGTCTCAGGCTGACCAAAACACACATGTGCACTTAGGTTTCTCCAGCGCTGGAGAAACCACACAGACTCCCTGACCTGATCGAAGTGTATTTTCTGCCCGCTAAAAGCGCGGGGATTGGATGGGAGTCTGTCCCAGAGGCTGTGGAAGCGCGACGTGACGCGGGATGCGAGTCGGCAGTCGGCTTATGGGAACTTCTTTTTTTTTAATTAATATTTTATTACTACCCCCCCCCCCCCCCCGCCGCTCAACACGACCCCTCCCGCTTTCTCTCGACCTGCCCCACCACCCTTCGTTTGTGGCAGCCGGCACTGACAAAAAGTCTGTGAGGGCTCATTTGTGTTTAGTAGTAGTATGAAGAGAATGAGCATTGAATGTGTGATCTGTACATTAAAGTGGAAAGTGTGTGCCAGGAGTTCACTAGAGTGGAGGGAGAGCTTGGAGAGAGAACTTTAAAGTGTATGCATATTTATTTAGTCAAAGTGTGTGGAGAGTACTGTCAAAGAAAACTCCATACACGGCCAGGTCAGAGTCTGGCATGGTTTATTGACAAAAAATGAATAGTCTGTGGCTCACAGAGTCAACTGACCAGGAAGAGCCCCCCCCCCCCATTGAGAAAAGACAAGACCCAAATGCATACTCTAACATACACACAATTCTAGCAGTAGTTACATGACACAATTCTCAGAGAATAAAAGCAGGTTCCTAGTGAAGATCATGAGAACTGGAGAACGCCCTGCACAAGTAATAAAACATTTAAGTTACATAATTATTGTATGCCTCAAGAGACAAAATGCAAAGTGTCTGAACGTTAGAGACAGCCAGCTCCTGTGGGCAATGTTAGCCTGAGCTAGAAAACATGGTTAAATTAGGTTAGATTTACACTAGTACGGACAAATGCATTTACAATTTTCACAATCTGCCCTTCGTGCATCATTTGATTTGTGTAATTCAAGACAATTCACTGTTCGTTAATCAGTGCACTTCTAGCTCCAAATCTCTTCCCTTATGTTCTAAAGTTCCATAATCAAATTTCTTATCATAACAATCATTGTCAGCATCCTCAATATTCAGTGGAGATGAAGGGGAGGTACTCTTGCCTCTGGTAAGGCTTGAGATGGAGGAAACACAGACTCAGGCAAGGATGGAAATCAGTAAGAGAGCGATTAAAATGATCAACAGCTTTGAGTATTTCTCACGCAATCCTCCAATAAATGCTTTTAACCCTAACTAAAGGTCTGACCATTCAAAACCCATCCCATCCTCTATGGTGTGTAAATCCTGGGCACTTTCACATATTTTATCAGTCTGTTCATGGATGCTAAATGAAATGTTTGGACTATAGATGTAACATTCGATTCCGATTATAGCCCAAGCATCTCCCTTAGCAGTCTGTAAGAGCCATTCTATTTTGGAGAATCACACTTCTCTGGGTAACAGGATCTAGACCAGCCCTTCAGCAGCCACCCAGAAGCCCTTTTGCAACAAACGTGGTAGGTTACACTATGGTCACCGGTGGCAGTGTAGAGAAGACTATACCAGGAGGAAACATATTTATGGGATTTCAATCCATGTAAGGACTTAAAATGAATTGGCTGGTGCGTTTGCACAGGGGCACATTACACACACTACGTGCTCCATGAAAATGCTGACGTTTCTGACTTCACAAACCAATCCTTGGGCAGTTAATCCAAGACGAACAGCATGAGGCAAAATATGTTGGTTGGGCAAAGGCATTGTTAGATCAGCAAGAATAACACAGCTAGTGGAATCATCCAATTCAGAAATAAAGTGCCAGGAGATATAGGTCATCGCCCTGCTACTTCATGTGAAGGGAATTGGGATCATTGTCCCTCCCCCATTGTATCCAGTGGGCCATGGGAGCACAGCCAGCATGAAGAGAGATTCACAGTCAGCATGAAGAGAATTTCTGATCCTAAACTTGCAGAAAAGTATTGCCTTTTAGATCAAGCGTTTGCTCCAGAAGTGGCCAGTGGACGCCTTGTGACTGACTTCTTCCAACCCATCGCCCACCCACTCCTGACGCAGTCAAGTGATGATTCAACCAAACAAGATTTCAACAAAGAAAGCCAGCCAGGCTCACCAAGATACCAGGTAGCTGGGAGCCTTACCACTACTAGTGTTGCAGGCTGTAGCCATGGCACGAGGAAAAGCTGTATCCTGAAAATGTCCCTGTTGTTCACTCGCAGGGGAAGAAGCACTTTGGTCAGCACGTTCAACATCTTTTGATTCCGTGGTCTGCCTCCATGTGAGGCATGAATCCAGGTGGCCAGTCTGTGAAATCTAACAGCGGTGTTGGTGATGAGTAGGACTTGATACAGGACTTGCCACTGGATGGGAATCCCAACTCCCACTGGTGGATCTTGATGTGGGTCAAGTGGCTGGTGGTAGATCGAGGCGCACTTTGGTCAGGCTGGTGAGTAGCCAACAACAGCCAACTTGAGGGGCAACTGGAGGGCATCAAGCAACCCTTTCAAATAGGATCCATTTTTAATTGGGGTCCAGGGTGAAATGAGGAAACCTTGCTGTGTCCAGAGGAGGCCAACGGCATGGGACACCCTGGAGCATACTTTGAGTCAGTAAAGATGGTTATTGTCTTGTGAATGGCTAGAATACAAGCATGTGTATGAGAAATCAGTTCAGCTATCTAAGCAGAGTGAAATTGGGGTGAACAACCACTCTCAACAATTTTACATACATGGCAAACAATATAACCAGTGACACATGCTCCCTTAACATTTCTGAGGCAAGAACCATATAAATCAATATACACGTGCACAGTTTGGCAAAGGTGCATCGGTGAGGTTGACGGGGAGGTTGATTCTCCTTTGAGGGGTGTAGGAAACACAGAAGCATATATAAACACAGAAGACTGTGCCAGAAGGTATGGGAAGCAGAGAACAACAATATTTAATACTTTGACAATCTAGGTATATAAAAACATGCAGGCTTTGATGGTTAAGAACAGTGCATCCGCAGCATGGGGTACTGCCAAAGTGTGGGGCGACCCCAAGACAATATTTTCAGACACAACAAGATGGGCTGCTGCTGAAACAGGGCACAACCATGGCGCATCAAGGGCCGCAGAATAATATGCAATTGGTTTATTTTTGCCACCATAACCTTGCACCAACACCCCCAGAGCAAAACTCTCCTTCTCACAATACTACAATATAAAGAATTTGGCATTATTGGGTAAATATAAAGCAGGCGTAGAGTCTAAAGTATGTTTTAAGGTACAAGAGCTTATTCTGCCTCCTTGGACCAGAGCAACGGTTCATGTTGCAAATGTTTATCAGCACTAGCATATATTAACATCCACTGTCTACAGTAGCCAGCCATCCTCAGAACCGTGTGTACCTGGGATACAGCAATGGATCGGGGGAGCCTACAAACAGCCGCAGTGTGGTCAGCGGACAGATTTGCTTCTCCAGGCGGGATGTTGTGACCTAAATATCCAACATGGGATAGACCGCATTTTAATTTCCCTCTCGAAACTTTATGCCCTCGCTTGTTTGACTCAGTAGGCTGGTAAGAGGAATCACTTTTGCTTTGTTCCTGGTCGTCAGAGGCCACCAACAAATGTCCAGAACCAATGTAGACCCTCCTGGAAAGACGAGGGTGTCCAAAGTTTTCTTAAGATCTTGTAAGAAGATAGAAGGTAACTCTGTATAACCCTGTTGAAGCTGAGTCCATTTAGTTGAGACCCGGAAAAACTGAAGGCAAAAGCAATGATTACAATGGAAGAGTCAGGTCCATTTTAAAGTCTCGCATCCACATAATGTGGTATTATGGAGAGCATAATTGTCACGGTGGTGCGCACAAACCAGGCCCTCACTACCCCTAGAGTCCACACCAAACTACCTTCAGATAGTTTATAACAATGTATACTTAGGTTTGTTGCACACGAAGAACAGCGAGAATAAAGAACACAATAAAGTACAGAAGTCCTGGATACCCTATCGGGTGATTAGCCGCGCTTTATGAACCTGATTGATTGATTGAAGTCCTCATTATGCATATTTGCTCGATACTTTATTGTTCTTTCTGTATAACTTCACAGTCTTTTGGTCTCTTTGAGGATGTATTTCATTTAACGTCCACATTGATTGAAGTGGTTACATCATGTTTGATGTTACAAAGTTATGATTAAGGATCCATGTCGACATCAGGGGCATAGCTTCAGGGGGGGTGTTTGGGGTTTTACACTTCCCCCCCCCCCAATAAATGTTTTCCGCAGTAAATAGTTAGGTACAGGTGCCTTCAGTGTGGGATGTTGAGGTATCTGTCGGATTTCACTTAGGATTTTTACATGCACACACAGACTAAACACACGCACACTTTCTCCTCTCGGTTATGAAGTTCTCAAAAAATATTGCTTATTTCCCAAAATATCTTTTTTAAGTACTGCTAACAACCCACACTGCTGTCCCTTTCCACTGTCCCTTATGCCCCTCCCCCATGTCCTGTTTCGCAGATAATGTATTTTAACATGATATGTCAGCGTGATTGTTGAAAAATTGAAGGTCACCCCCCCCAAACTTACTGGCCAAGCTACGCCCCTGGTCGACATTAACCCTTAGTGCACGCAGCGTTTTACACCATATCAGGTTCTTATCATGCATCCTTAATTGTTCTTTCCAATTATTCAGGGCTCTTTGAATCCACTGAGCTCTCTACCTCATCTTACCTTCAAGGTAATCCATTGGATACTGACACTAGGTTAATTTGCTCAAACAAGATATTCTTTCTGGACCCTAGCAAATCCATTTCTTCTTCCTTATAATAATAATAATAACTAACTCTGGGCGGAGCAGGCGGAGTTGCTCTATGCGGAGCTCTACGGAGTTTGCCAAAAACTCAGTGGCGCTCCGCTCTGCGCCTCCCACCCCCCGCAACAAATATTTTTTAATTAAAATGTACAATTAAAGTAAAATAAAAGCGCACTTACATCACCGCGGCATCCTGGGCTGCCCTCCTCCTCCTCGCCGTAATCCCGTACGTCATGGTAGGACTGCACATGACGTGCGTCTGACATAGGGGATTACGGCGAGGAGGAGGAGGGCAGCCCGGGACGCCGCAATAAGGTAAGTGTGCTTTTATTTTACTTTAATTGTACATTTTATTTAAAAAATATTTATTGCGGGGGTGGGAGGCGGCAGGGTCCGGGGCTGAACTCCGCTCCGCAGCGGAGTCGGAAGTTTTGCAGGAACTTCGCGTTCTCCGCGGAACGCGGAGTATGCAAAATTCCGCAAACTCCTATAGCGGAGAGGAGTTCGTGCCCAGGGTTAATAATAACAATAAATAATAATTCCTATTTGTAAAGGGCGAACATATCACCCTTAATGGTTTCAAGACGCTGGGGGCCGTTGGGAGATTAAGTGAGCTATTGCCCAGAGTCACATGGTGCTGAGCTGAGCTGCCGCCGCCGATCGAACCGCGAGCCCTGCGCTCTGGAGTTAGTCGCTCTGGGGGCTGCGCCAAACCTCTCCCTTGAAAAAGTTCTTGAAATAGGATAAAACCCATGGGGGCTGTTGTACTGTATGTAATCAAATATGACGTAACCACTCTAATCAGTGTGGGCGTTGTGTGAAACATATCTGTTCAATCCTCAAACAGACCAAAATACTGTCACTTTATACAAAAAGTACAATAAGGCATCAAGCAACAATGACTACTGATGGGTCTTGAGATCGTTTGTGCTTTATTATGTACGTGCATATTCGCACTGTTCTTGGTGTGCAACTAATATATGTATACATTTAAAACACAAAAGAACTGGCTATTCAAATGTATAGGAACGCAAAAGAAAGCAGAACAGTGAGCTATGAGGGTTTTGCATTACAAAACAGCAGATGGATTAGACACAACAGAAAAAAATGGTAATAGGGGAGAATATATAGCACAACGGTGTTGTGCCAATCAATAGATGTCTTCACAGGTCTTTTTTATAGGCAGGGTGGGAGGAAGTGTTGCAGGTGCTTATATTGGTACAAAAACCTTTTGCTTTAATAGAGCACCAATAATTGTCCTTCTGCTCGCAATATAATAGCTATTGAGACACGCAAGAGACTTTCTTCACTGGGCAGTTCCGGATAACCAAATAGTCAAAGTAGGCACCGGCCTATGGGCCCCACTCCTTTTAGGGACCCCCGACAATGGATCAAAATAATATTGATTTGATCTTGAAAGAAAATTACAATCAAGCTTTCTTAAATATTGTTTCCAAAAGATAGAAAAAATGTAATCAACTCAGAGAAACGAAAACTTTACATTAAAGACTCTATTGTGAAAATACTGGATTAATGTAATGTACTCATTAACAACTTAAAGTACATAAACCAGAGACATCAGATTCACATAACAGTTTGTCTCTTAAAAGCTCATCGTCTGGCAGCTGACAGTTTGTAAAAAAAATCCGGTGTATTGAGTATTAGGAGATAATTTGCAAGAGGGCCCCAAAATTTCGACTGCCTAGGGGTCTCCACAGGGTTTAATCTGGCACTGTCATTGGGTTCAGTCTTATTTTCACTTATTCAGCAGTTAAAATGCAATCTATATTAGTAGCATGTTGAGGCCACAAGTACGATGGGACTTGATCCAAGATACCTGGCTTGGATTTGAGGTGAGATATTCACAGCATTATGAGTGTTAGAGGAATACTGTAAACATTGTCAGAAACTTCAGCTAACGTAGCATTTTAATTTTCATTAGGCACATTCAAATAGACACATTCGATGGTCAATATAAAATACAGTTCAGGTTATACAAACTGTATCTCTCTAGCTGAGAACATGGACTCAGGAAGAGAAAAAATCTAAGGTTTTTAGGGCTGACCGACTAGTGACAGAATTAATAAGGCATGAAGTGGGCTTTCTGTTAATAACACATTGAACCTATGTCTCGTTCTGATTTACAGTTAGGTTAGGGTTAGGGCTAGGGTTCTCATTGGTCGAAGGGGTCACCTGCCCTAGGGCTATTTAAGATTAGGGCTTAGGGCGTGTCAGCCCAGGCGTCGAGGCTAAGGGCGGAGAGGACATGGGCAGTTGCCTGTTTGAACCTGGTCGTGCCTAGGGCCAGAAATGCTGCCCTTTTTTCCATTCCAAGCACCGTAAACCATCCACAAACATATTAACACACTGACAGCAAATGCACTCCACACATTTACTACAAACAAACCCTACACACATTTAAATGTCTCAACACCCACTACATAACCCCACAAACATCTATCCACCCTTCTACTCCAACTGCCACACAATGGCACCTTCACTCACACACCAAACACCACTCTGTCCTATATCACTAACCAATCCACTCATCGCCAACACACCCAAATCCACACCATATGTAACTATATCCCATCCAGACACACACTCCTTTCTCATACAAAGCACCAGCTCTACCCTCTACTTCAGCCGTGGCCTGTGCAGGTAAGAGCGGTGGGGTGGTGGGGCTGGGTGGGGGTGAATTCGACATACGACCATGAGGGACAATGCATTATTTTTTTTAATTTCTCGTCTCGTCTGTTGAATCCCCAACCTGGCCCCACCACTCTTACCTGCATGGGCCACTGCTGCTCTACTTACTCCTAACAGACCCCTCTCTGTCACCACCAAACATATAATAAACCTTTCAACTTTTCATCCACCAACACCCTCCTCCTCTTTTTACTAAAAAAAATGCAACCCCACAACACTTCTTACACTTCACTCCACCACACATATTACCTCTTCTAGCAATCAAATCTAACACAAACACTCCAAACTCTTGTCCATCCCCTCTCACACATCACATACACTCTTTTCCAAAACACATCTCCACCCCTTTTACCTTGCAGCTTCTACTCGCCAACAATACTTTACTTGCAAATACTTCTCAGAAAACAAATACATCATCTCCGCTCATTACTCCTCAAAAACACAACACACACACCAGCACAACAAAATCTGTCACACACACACACACTATCTCATAATACTTTCCATCACAAACCAGAAACATACACCCATTCCCATCCTTTTGACTACACAAATAATACACACCCTAACCCAACTCTACTGCCAGGCTTTCTCTCACTTAACACACATACAGCAACTCTTTTAACTGCCTCTCATCCATTGGACCATTTAGAACCATACAACATGGCTCACATGATGCACCACCACCCCTAATTCATACACCTACCACCCTAAACAGATGCGCACAAAATAAACAACATGCCATTCTTCACAACTTCGCATCTCCATGTCTACTGCACAGCAAGGCTACTCTACTAAAACAACACAGCTCACCAACTCACTCTCAACTACCATCTCCACCACCTACACACGCAGACCCATCAAAATGTCTTCTTAGCCTGCTGGATGAGGAATACGATACAGAACAACTACACTATGGCTATCCTCATGCAGCGAATACCTGCACCAAGGACTTACCTGCTACAATTCCACAAAACACTGCACACTCTTCTAAAAAACAAAGTCACACCATCACCTAAAGGCATTCTCTAAACTGCCTACTAATAAATGCTCTATCACTCTCAAAAAACAAGCATCACATCTACGATCTTCTGGCTGACGCACAACCTGACTTACTTTTCACCCACAAAGCGATACATGGAACAGGACCGCTCTTCATCAGGAATAAAATAACTAAATACATTCAACAAAGGAACCTCCGCTATAGATTGGCACCTCCCCTCAAAATCCCACCATACAAGAAGAAAACCATAGGTGGCACATCCTTCTCTGTTCAAGCAACCAAACTATGGAAGTCTGTACCCTCAAACATAAGATCCACTGATAACTATCTCATCTTCAGAAGGCTACTCAAGAGTTGGCTCTTCTTCACATAACCACCATACTCAAACATAAATATACAGTATATCCCTGTGTATATAAGCATTTATTTTTATTATATATAGGTGTACCTAGATATGTGTATTCCTTTGTATAAATGTGTATAATAATCATGTTTAAAAATGTATAGATATTAATTAGTTCTACTTAACAAATGTACATATTACTTGGCGTTATGTTATTCTGTGTTTAGCATGTATATAGGTCACTAGATAAAAAGGTACATTTTTTATCATAACTATTCATCTACAATTGCCTCCCTATTGAATAAAAAAAATATATAAACAAATCAATTAGCTTAAAGTACAGCAACAATTGAAAGTCTGAGTTTATTAAATACAACTTAAATCTAGATATATTACCTTCCTTATACATGTATACCATCCACGTACTTATGTATCTTTATATGTATTACTTTACTCCAAATTCAGCATCTCCAATGCACTACCCTATATCTCACTCTATACCTCTCTCAATATATCCTCTACCTCCACTCTCCGACTCATCCCAAACTTCATTCTACTACTCTCTCCAATGCACTACCACATTTCTCACCCTATACCTCTCTCAATATACACCATTCTACTACTATGAACCACAAAATAATCCTTTCTAGACTCTTCCCTCTTCTACCCCTCCTTGCATCTTCTCAAACCTCATTTACTATTCAAATCTCTCAAAAAAAGCCTTTCTAAACCCTTCCCTCTGACTCTTCCCCCGTCCCCTCCACATCATGCCAAACCTGCTGCTGCTATGATCTCCAAATAAACACTTTCTAGACCATCCTTCCACTATCCTTTTCAATCCAACTAACAGACTCACATGTCCACTGCTTAAACCATATACTAATTCACCACTAATCCTGTTTGGATACCGAAGTAGCGTGCTACTCGCCGAAAAGCGATTCAACTCCTCATCAGGGATAGCAAGCGCTATATAATGCAAACCCTTCCCTGTTCTATCCCTCCACTATCCTTTTTCAATCCAATTAACAGACTTGCATGTCCATCGCTCAAATTAATTTCATATTTCCCTATACTAATTCACCACTAATCCTTTTTGGGTTCCAGAGTAGCGTGCTACTCGCCGAAAAGCGATTCAAAGCCTCGTCAGGGGTAGTAAGCACTATATAAATACAATTACAATTACAATTACATAGTTGATGGCTCTAGTGCGTAATTTGCATTCGTGTAATTATGCAAAATTGTGCAAAACTTAAAAGAAATTTCCAAATAATGATGCAAAATGCTTCACCGGCATCTATCTTTAAAAAATGACTAATTTTGCAATAAAAAAATAGCGCAAAATGGAAAGCGGAATTGCACGTGTGTGTGGCCATTTTATTTACTCCAGCTTGCTCCTTGTCTATCTATACCTCATGTTCTCCTCCTTCCCAGTCACTTCATCCTTCTCCATGTCACCCTTTTTTCTACTTTTATTTTCACCGTTTGTTACTTTCTGATTGCCGCTGTGCTTTCACTTTTTATTTTTTGTGCCTGATTTCAGTGTTTTTGTATTTCTATCTACCCTTTTTAGGTTGAGCCTGGGCAGCGCATGCGCTGCTCTGAGAGGCATGCTGTATTCAGGTATGGACTTGAAGCTCCGCCCACTCTCCGCCCATATTTTTCATTGGCTTGTATCATTGTCCTTTGGAAACTGTGGCTTTTCATTGGTCAATAGGCTTAGTAGTCCCTCCTTAGTACCACCTTGTCTCATTTTGTAACCTCCCATGAGGACATCTCCTGTTACATTTGTTGTTACTCAGTAGGCTTTAATTGCAGCCTCCGAGCACTATTTGCTTAAATGGTTTTCTCCTGCCTGAGGCAGGACACGCTCTCTCCCATTGCTTTATTTATTTATTCTTTTTTCATAGCACGGCACGCTCATACAGTGGTGGCTGTGCCTTTGGTTTATTTGTGGCACCGAACGCGGGCGCTTGTTTTTTTTTTAGTATTTATTAACTTTTTCTTTTTTAAACTGCCCCATGCCGCACTTTTACTTTAATGGCAGCCGCGCCTCGTTCCTTAGACGAACCGCATCTAAGGAAATGGGCACAGCCACCATTAAAGTGAAACTGCTGCATGGGGCGCTTTTACAAAAAGAAGCATTTGTTTGTCAACTTGTAAAAGCGCCCCATACTGCGCTTTCACTTACATACAGCAGTCAGAGTCCGAGGCAGGAAACTCCGGCTGCATGATCGGAGCATTGCAGTGGGCCTACGGATAAGGGCACGGCCTGGAGGGTAGATCCCCGTGCCCCTCCTCTTACCTGCACACTGTTGTGTGTTGTGCTGTTCTTCCGGCGCTGGGAGCCAGTTGAAGACATGGCCTGCTGTGACGCAGCCTTGATGCCTGCACCCTGCGGGCTGGCCCGATCTGCAGGAACAGAGGCTGTAATAAATTACCATCGGGCCTTCTTGGTAGCCGCGGTGGAGAGGCGGCCGTCACCTGCCTGACTCTGTTGAGGGTGTCACCTGCATGCTAGTGGTGCCCCCTTGTGCGAGCTTTACTGGTCATTGTTCCTGCAAGCAGATGTGGATACTTCCTTCGGTGACACTGCAGGAGTTGTTTTAGTAAATTGCTCGACTCGTGATTGCGGAGCGGCCCCAGAGTGACGAGGCCCGCCATTAAAGGTCAGTGATACCCGTGGGAGGTCCTTGCTGGCCCCTGGTTCATCGCCCAGCCCCGGGTCGAACACACAGGGGAGAACCTAACCAGTCCACCTCAAGATCCCTTTGGGTACTCCCGGTGTGCTTTGCACTGACTCAACCTGCGGCCTGTCTGTGCCCATTCCGATCCCCTCTGGGCGCTCCTTTACCCACCCCTGCATTTACGCTCACAATTTCCACTCACTGTGGCCTCATTGAAGGTACAGCCTGGTATCAGCTATGGGGCGCACGAAAACCAGGACAGGGACACCTATGGCTAGAGTCCGCTCTTACTCCTCGCCCTCAGAGAACCCTCCCACCCATTCACTGCCTGAAGGTGCTGCTTCTCCGGCCCCCACTATGGACAAATTGGATATGATTCTTCAAGAGATCCGAGAGTCTAGAACGGCCATAGCACAACAGTTGGGGGTGATCACTACGGCGCTAAGCTTGCTGAAGGACGACCATCGCAAATTGGCTGACAGAGTTAAAGCCAATGAATCAGCATTAGAAATAGTAGCTCCGTGCTCGAAGGAACACACTGCCCAACTTTCACAACTGTGTCAGCAGGTGGAACATCTTCAGGCATGCGCGGATGATGTTCAAGGGAGGTCCCGACGGAATAATCAGCGTATAGTGGCTCTCCCTGAAGGAACGGAGGGCACCCGTAAAACACTATATAGAGGAATGGCTTAAGACAGCGGTGGCCCCCAATGGACTCTGAACTGTTCACTGTAGAGAGGGCATATCGGGTCCCTTTCAGGAAACCAATTCCCAGTGCAAAATGCATGCCCAATCATCACAAAAATTCTTAACTTCAGAGACCTTGATCTACTTTTACAAACGGCCGGCAAAAAAGGCCCCAGAATGGTCAATAACGCAAAAGTCTCCATATTCCCTGCCTATACCTTGACGGTGCAGCATAAACGTTCCTCATTTCAGGGCATAAAAACTCACCTACGTGCAGCTGGCCTCACTTTTGCACTTTTCTTCCCGGCTAAATTAAAAATTCTCCTTGACCAACGCTCCCACTTTTTTGATACTCCAGAGACCGATTGGGACTGGTTGGAACAACTATTTCCAAATTCCGTGGGACGAGCACTAGGCGAGTTGGTACCACTGAAGTCACAGCGTGCTCTGCGTAGACAGAGAAGGGTGCTCTTTACACAGGACAGTGTCAGCGGGGCGCCTTCCCCGCGACAGGCCAAGGACGGTCGACAGGAAGCGTTCAGTTCTGCATCGACATTGTGGTCTGTCCGGCCTCCCATCAGCTCCAGTTCCTCACAAAATAATGCTTCGGACTCGGTGGGAAGCATGGCGCTGTTCCCTTCGGTGTCCCCACAACCAAGTAATAATCCTTTGAACTGATACCAGTGGTTGGATCCTTTATACCACCCCCTGCCGGCAGTTGTTGGAAATCGGGGAAGGACCTTCTGGGGGAGAACGGGGGTAAATGGATACGCACATCAGGTGTAGTATAAGTGGAATGAATCACCACTGTATAAGTCACTGTTGCTGATAGACCAATGCCATGTATATTGGGTCCGCACCTTCCTTTTTACACGAGTATGTAGGTTGAATAGGGGATTGTGTTTAGATTCTGCTCTGTTTACTGCCCTGGGTCCGGTTGGCACTGTGCTGTATCGTCATATGCTTCTAACTCACTTTCTCCCGCTCTGTAAGAGCTCTTCCCCCACCCAAGGTGAAGGCACATCTTATTTCACAGTTCACAATGTTCTTGTTTTGTTCCCTGTTTGGTCGAACGATGACAAATTGCTCGACCAAGTATTGTGTGATTGTTTGTTTTTCACTGTTTGGAGTGGTCATTTTTCATGATAACGTTGGGGTTCAGCATACTGGTGGGTGGTATATTTACACTATAACTCCTCAGTCTGCTCATGTCAACAGTAGCTAAATGTTATAGCTTTATCACCTGCAATGTCTGAAGTATGGGCTCAATCTGTAAACGATACAGAATACTTGCACAACTACACAGACGACGCGCACAAATAGTGTTTCTTCAGGAAACCCACTTGGTAAATTCGGAGGCACTTAAATTGTGCAAACGATGGAGAGGGCAACTGCATTGCACTTCCTACTCTGCATTCTCACGAGGCGCAGCATTGTGGATACGGGCCGGGGTCCTGTTTGCAGTGTTAGAATCCAAGATTGATACTCAGGGACGGTATGTTCTGCTTAGGGGCACACTTGATGGGGAACAGGTCGTCCTGGGATGTATATACGCACCCAACTCAGACCAAGATGACTTTCTAGCCCGCTTGTCGACTGAATTAACAGATTTGTCACATTACCCCTGGCTCTTGGGGGGGGTGGGGGATTTTAATGCTGTACTTGAAACCAACTTGGACCACTGACACCCCTCCCTCCTGGGCACATCTATAATATATCAGGCCAAGGAATTACATCGCTTGGTGACTGGGTGGGAACTGGCGGATATATGGCGAGACCGTAATATTGGTCTGCGTGAATACTCTTTTTATTCATGTCCTCATGCCCTGCACTCCTGTTTGGATAGATTCCTCTGCACACATGCCTTACTCTCCTCTGTGACTCACACTACATATCTTGGCAGAACAATATCAGACCACAACCCTCTTGAACTCGCACTTACTTGGGGAAGAGTCCCTTCTCCGATTCCGCTGTGGTGCCTACAGCCCCAACTATCACTGCGTACTTCTCCGAGAATAATGCCACATCCTCTACACGTTCGATAGAATGGGAGGCCTTTAAAGTGGCTGTCTGCGGAGTCTCAATGAGCGCGGTAGTGGGAGCTAGGCGGGAGGTCACTTGAGACATTGCAGAGCTGGAGGGTAAACTGCGCCCTCTGGAGGTAGCAGCCCAAGACAATGTAACGAAAGCAGAAAAACTGCACAAGGCTAGAATTCTATATGCCGAACTCCTTGAATGGCTGCCACTAATTGATCAGACTTCTTATATACAACGGTCTCACTCAAAAGCGGATAGATCAGGCACCATACTGGCTCGATCAATTCGACCATCACCTTCCCCCACACCTATCTTATTCCTTGCCACTCCCACTCATGGATTAGTGATTACGCAGGAAGAGATTAACACAGCATTCCGTGATTATTATGCAGAGCTTTACTCGGCGCCTCTGCCTCCTACCCCAGAGGTGCTGACAAACTTCCCGGCTGCCATGTCCTTACCAACTATCCCAGACGCTGATGTAAAAGACCTAGCGGCCCCTATTACAAGAACAGGGGTACAGGGAGCCATCAAAGAACTGGCTCGTAACAAAGTGGCGGGTTCGGGCGGTCTCCCCATAGAATTTTATTCTACCTTTGTGTCACAGTTAGCATTGCAGTTGGAAAAGGTCTGTGGTGCATCTCTTTAGGAGGGTGCATTGCCCCCCACCGTTAGGAATGCGTTGGTGACTTCTCTGTTGAAGCCAGATAAGCCACCTACCGAACTATCCTCATACAGACCTTTATCAATTCTTAACACTGAGTACAAGATACTCAGTAATATCCTGGCCCGCCGCCTGCTTCCATTGCTCCCTAGGCTGATCCATACAGATCAATATGGTTTTATACCCCACCGTAACACTGCACTAAATATACGCCGACTATTGGGATAATAGACGCAGCCCGTGACCGTTACCCTTATGCCAGCTGCCTCTCATTGGACTTTCGGCAAGCTTTTGACACTCTGGGATGGGATTATATGCTTGCAACACCTCAGCGATATGGGATTCCTCCAGAATATTGTAAGTGGGTGGAATTATTATCCACTTTTCCCACAGCCAAAGCAGGTCAATATATTCCTCAACCCTAACAAATATTTCATGGGACCCATCAGGGATGTCCCCTGTCCCCGCTCCTTTTTGTATTAGCATTAGAACCACTTGCCCAGTGCCTCCGTCATATTATGCCGACCGTTGGGATCCCAGTAGGACAGGTCGTTCACTCGGTGTCCTTGTACGCCGACGATATGCTCCTGTATCTCAAGGATCTCCAAGTAAATATGGTTGGATTGGCCATGCTGCTCACACGGTTAGGTTCCTTGTCAGGCCTACAAACAAATGCCGCTGAGTCCTGCGGGTATTCCTTCTATGGCACTTATAAAGAGCCTCCAATTTGGTGAACTACAACTGAAAACAGAACCTTATTCTTTCCGCTATTTAGGTATCCAAATCTATACGGAAACTCGGGATATCCTAGAGGGAAATCCAGTGCGTACGGTTAATTCCCTGAAGTCACAGGTATCATTCTGGGTTAGGTTACCCTGATCTACTGTGGGCTTGCTGGTGCTGGCAAAAATGGTGATGCTACCAAGGTTGCTATACCATTTTGTAAATCTCCGCTGGTGGTTCCCGCCTGGGTATGTAAACTTGCGAACTCCATACTGGTAGATTTGGTCTGAGGGGGAGGACGTTGCAGGATAAGCCTGTTCAAGCTGCAGCTGCCAACATCTAGTGGGGGAATGGGCGCCCCAGATTTTAAAGCCTACTGCATAGCTGGGCAACTGCAATGGTTATCATACTGGTTGGCAGGCCATAATTTGTTTGAGATTGGATATACAACCCTACAACTGCAGCGGAGATCCGGCCTGAGTGCGGACATAAAGATAGTACTCGTAAATGCCCTTTGTGAATTCCCAAAGTCGTAAATTTAGACGTTTGGTCTAAGTTTAGACCAAATGTCTAAGTTTACCTTTGTGAATCGGGCCCACAATTCTCAATCGCTTCAGCACCTATCGTGACAACCCTTGGACAAGAGCAGCTCCTACTGCTTTTGAGCCACTTTCACAGCATTTGCGATTCCAGAATAGCACTTAAATACACCTTCCAAATGATCAAGAAAATTACTGGGGGTTTCCCCTTTGTTTTGTTTATCTTGGTCAATATGTTTTAGTGGAGCACACTTCAGTAACAGCACTAAACAAGGCATATTTACTGTACAGCATTTAAAGCAGAATTATCGACAGGTTTTTGTTGTGTCACGGGAGCTTTTCTCATCAGGTGGTCTTTTGCCTCTCCTGGCATGATAATAGATAGTAATTGATTAACATTAACCTATGTGGGATTATAACACTCAAAAACAGTTTACATTTCTTCCTTACATCCTTTGGGATTGCCCCTTATCTTAGATTCTTTCAATCTTTTCTTTAAGTTATTCAGATTTTATCATCATCATTGTTGCGGTTATCCAATTCTCAACATGCTGTGTGGGCTCTTGTCATACTGGTGGTACATACCAAGGGCAGGAGTTCCTCTAGGGGAGGTCTTATTCAACTTTAGCTCTCCTGACCCATTTTTCTTACTACACCCTCATTTGTTAAAAAAACTTTATTTTCCAATTTTATGGTACTATGCACAGAAGAAAGGCAGATCCCCAGAAGGGGAATAGAAGGACAGTAACTGCTGTTGCATTGTACAAACAACGAAAATACAATAAGTACGCCAATAACGAGTACTAGAATGTCACAGGTCATCTTGTATGGTTATGGAAGTGTAGTGTATAACCCACTTACTTGTCAAACTCGGATAATAGCACTTGAAATGTCTGTAGGTCATGAGGGGGGCCGCTTACGGCGATTGAGCGGCGCCTGAGGGATCTAGTGTCCGAAGATAGTCTCTCAGCGGTTGCCAGATATCTTTGGGTCTGGAAGTGGGTGGTTGAAGGGATGTGTAGAGCTCACTATTTGTGTTGCAGTGCATTAGGCTTTAAAAGCCATGCCTCTGCCGTAGGTGGGGGTTTGCTCCCCCAGCGTAGGGCTATCACCCGTTTGGCAAGAAGCAATGCAATAGCGACAAAGCGACGCAATGATTTGGGTATATCCTGTACATAGCCTAGGAGGGCTGCAAAGGGGTGGGCTCATAAGTTGTGTCATAAGAACGAGATTATAGAAGATGTCCGTCCGGTATGTTGCAATTTTACCCCTCAACCATGCCATATGGGCATAGTCTGCTGTCGGTGCACGGCATTTCGGGCAGTCGGGCACTTGGGTAGAGTCAAAGTAAGCTAATTTAGCAGGCGTTCTGCACCGAAATTTTTAGTGCATCATCTTGTGGAGATGGTTAAAGGAATCAAGGTGCATCTGCGCACAGCATGCATACCATATTTTATCAGTCAAGGGTTGCCCCAGGTCAGTCTCCCATGCGGTTCTAAGTCTAGAATTGCAAATTGGTAAAAGGTCTAAGCAGGTGTGATATAGCGTGGAGATTAATCGGTCCCTGTCCAAATCAGTGATCACCAGTGTCAGTGGTGTGAATTCATCTGGGGCCAGCGGGTAAGATGGGATTTGGGCCCGGAACACCCTCAGAAGTCTTTGTAGTACAAAATTATCCATATAGGGAGCATCATGAAAGCATATATCCTCCGCACAGGAAAACACGTGGCCATCAGGAAAGAGATCCCCCAAAGGTATGTAATGCATATTTCGTCAATGTACATTGAACCAATTGCTCCTGTGTGATAGGCAGCCAGGGGTTTCCGGTTAGGGGCATTGCGGGAGAGTACAGAAGTCACCCACCCAGCATCCAAATCAGTCTCCGCCAGGCCCAACTGGTTGTGGACAGCGTTTGTATGTCATTCGGGTCCTGTGGAAGACCCGCCGGCAACAACAGCCTTAAAGGCATTGGGGCAGCAAGGCTTATCTTAGGTTTGGTGAATGGTATGCTCACATTCGCATGGTACCAATGGCGGCGAAGCTACACTGTACGACAAGATAATATAGGTGCATATGGGGAACCCCGAGACTGCTGCGTTCGCACAGGAGTATCAAGGTATCCCACCTAACCGAGGCTGTCCGGCACCCCAAATGAGTTGTGTTAATATACTTCACAGTGCTGCGAAAAATGAGTCGGCTAAAGGGATAGGGATGTTATGAAAAAGATATAAAAATTGGGGCAGTACAACCATTTTTATTATAGCAATGCGGCCTGCCATTGATAGTGGGACCCGAATCCAGTGCTGAAACCTGGGTGGTCAATTTATCCACTGCCGGGCCATAATTGAGACCTATAACCTGTTCTTTACCTCTATGGATATGGATGCCCAGATATCAGACAGAGTTGTTGCACCATGTCAAGGGGAAGTAGCAGCACACCTGTGTAGTCACCGCGGTTAGCAGAAATACATTGGATTTGCTCCTGTTGATATGTAAACCAGATAGGGCTCTGTACTGGGTTATCTTGCCAAGAATGGGTGCCAGATATTCCGCTGGATGCTGCACATAGGGTATAGAGTGTTATGAGCAGCGAACAAGGTTTAAACTGTATGCCTCTGTGTAGATGTTTCGCTTGTAGGTGGTGCACTAGGGGATCCATCGCTATAATAAATGGCAACGGGAGAGAGGGCATCCCTGGCGTGTCCCCCTTGTTACTGCAAATGGGGCCATCAGTGTACCATTAATTTAAATCCAAGCCCTCAGTAGTGAGTAGAGGAGTGCAATGAGAGATGCGAAACCGCAGAAAAATCCCATCTTCCAGAGTGTGGCTTGCAAAAAAGGCCACTCTAATGAATTGAATGCCTTCTCCGCGTCTAATAAGGTGGCCACAGCCGAAACAGTGGGGGAGATCCTATTGAGCACTGGAAACACCGTGCGCAGTTTCAGGGCTGTTGAGCGATGCGGTACTAAGCCTGACTGAGCCGGGGATATTATCCGATCCATAAATAATGTAAGGCGAGTCGCCAACATTTTAGGTAGTATTTATTTGTCGAAATTCAACAACGAGAGTGACCTGTAAGAGCCACAGCTCAGGGTGTCCATACCCGGTTTCAAAATTAAGGTGATTACAGCTTCCTGGAGGGTGGGTGGGAGCACTCCATTTTCCACTGCCTCGGAGTATATGGCAAGGGGATACCATGACAAAGTATGCTTAGATGCCATATAGAAAGCGCCTGTGTAGCCCTCAAGGCCCGCCTGTGTAGCCCTCAAGCCCAGGGGCCTTGGAGCAATCCTTCGAGTCTTTCGCTTGGACGATCTCCTCCACAGTAAAAGGCTCACTAAGAAACTGTTGGTGTGCAGTAGTGAGTCAAACCATGGCTATTTCATCTAAATAGGCAGCTCTCTCAGTATCAGCACCAGTCACCCACGAGGTATAGAGATTGGTGTAGTAATTGAGTACTTCGGTCTGGATACCCACAGCATCCGAGATTCGAGTGCTGTTGGAAATGGCCCTTTTTGCAGGGTTATCCCCAAACTTTTTGCTTCTTCCTCCTATTTTTTCCTGACCTGCTGTTGTTGGTTTTAGGACTCTGGGAACTTTACCACTGCTATTCAGTGCTAAAGTGCATATGCTCTCTGTGTAAATTGTGTTATGGATTGGTGTTTCCATGATTGGCATATTTGATTTACTTGTCAGTCCCTAGTAAAGTGCACTGAGTGTGCCAGGGCCTGTAAATCAAATGCTACTAGTGGGCCTGCAGCACTGATTGTGCCACCCACATGAGTAGCCCTGAAAAGGTAACTCAGACCTTCCACTGCAGAGTCTGTGTGCACCCACTTGCCAGGCCCTAACCTTCCCTTTTCTTACATGTGAGTCACCCCTAAGGGAGGCCCAAGGTACCCCTGTGGGCAGGGTGCAGTGTATATTAAAGGTGGGACATGTACTGGAGTGTGTGACATGTCCTGGTAGTGAATTACATTGCACTTCGTCTTTCACTATGGAAAGGCTATCTGTCCCATAGGAAAGCATGGGAGTTAATTTATAACATCTTATAAATATATCTTCCCATTGGGACCAGATAGGAAAATAAAGTTTAGTATGCCTGAACTCAGAATCTAAAGATGCATCTTTTAGTAAAGGTGATTTTTACATTCTGTGTTTGAAAATACCACTTTTAGAAAGTAGGTATTTTCTTGCTTAGCCATCCTGCCATTCTGCTAGGATGTGTATTGACTATCTGGCTTTGGAGTGACAGGGTCTGGGGAGGATCAGTGGCTCCAGAGAGTCTAGATGGGTCAGGGATGGGCTGAATAGACCTGGGCTGCATTCAGAGTAGTGGGAAGCGTTGTCACTAGCGGTAAACATCGTTTATTACGAAAACTTTTCCCCGCAGGGAATTACAACGCTGTCGTTGTAACCACGCATACCATTACTCCGCAAGTCGGAACAATGACTTGCGGAGGGGGCAGGAGGTGTTGGATTTGAAATCCAACACCTTCCCTACTGTTGCACAGACTGGAGTTGGAATAGTAAATTATACTATTCCAACATCCGTTGTTACGACTTGCGGGGTAATGGTATGCGTGGTTACAACGCGGTCGCTGTAACGACTGCGTTGTAATTCACTGCGGGGAAAAAGGATGCGTAAAAAAGTGGTATATTCATCACTAGCACCTGAATAGGCCCGGTCTGCATTTTGAGTGGTGGGAGGAGATTTCCCTTGCACCTGAATAGGCCCTGTCTGCCTTGGACAATGCTGTCTCCGCCCCTTGCTGGGAAGCTGGGCAAGAGAGGACCAAACTGGTTTGGACTAAGCACAGACACTCTCTGCCTGAGAGAGCAAAGGATTTTGGGCTATTAAAAGTGGGGCCCAAACCTCTAAACTTTAGAACTCTTTTGGACAAAGAAGACTGCCAAGAAGAAGAGCTGGAGAAGCTGTGAGGAGCAACTACCACTTTGCTGAGTGCTTTGCTGTGTTGGCCTGCAGTGGCTGCTTCTGTCTTGGGCAGTGAAAGGACTGGACTGGACTTTCTGCAATCTATTCTTGTGAGTTTCTCCAAGGGCTTGAGGTAGAGCTTGCCCCCTGTTCAAAAAGTCTCAGGAACAGCAAAGACTTTAAGTTCTTCTGCCTTCAGCACTGGGAACTGTGTGTTTTGTGCTGCAACAGAAGAAAAAGCAACCTGACGCCATCTACGACACCACTGCCGACTCTGTGTCCTGAAGGCACCGCAGAGGGCACCGCCGCAACGTCGCACCGCGACCCTGGTCTCACTGATGACGCCATCTGACGCCGCCACCAAGCCGCTGCTCGCACCGTGACCTGTGGGCACCGCACTTCGCACCGCCTTGCTTCACAATGCCGCCTTGGTATCCCCGACGACGACGCTCCACGCCAAAATTGACGCCGCTGCTTGCACCGTGGTTCAAGAGCACCGCTCGTAAAGTTACATGACGCACCGCCCTCATCCCGCACCGTAGCCTTGGCCTACCGACGCCGGCGCCATCGACTCCAGTTCGTCAGCAGACTAAAGCGCTTCAGCAACGACGACGCCGCTGCTTGCACCGTGACCTGTCAGCACTGCGACGAGCACCGCATCACTTCGCACCGCGACCCTGGTCTCACCGACGACGCCATCTGACGCCACCACCGAGCCGCTGCTCGCACCGCGACCTGAGGGCACCGCACCGCAGCACTTCGCACCGCAGCACCCGACGCCTGCTGACGCCAGCGCTCCTGGCTTCAACCACGAGGAGTTTGATCTGCAACACGTGTGACTTCAAGGACCCAACAACTCCTGCACCGACCTCCGAAACCGACGCCTGCGGACGCCGTGCTTTCGGAGCTCAACGAGATGTCGCCGACGCCCAGCATTTCTAAAGGTACTGTTTTGCGGGTCTTCCCGACATCGTAGCTGGCCCGCGACGCCGCGGTCAGCTAGAACTGTTTGGATTTGTTTGTTCACGACGGTGTGATGGCCCCAGAGGGAGCTATCGACTTCAAGGAACTGTTTTTCAAGGTTATTTTGATAACTGAAGATTTCTAAGTACTGTATTGTGGATTTTTATCGTTTTTGGTCTTGTCTTAAGTATATAAAAATATTGGATATTTTTCTAAACTGGTGTGGTGTCCTTTTGTAGTGCTTTCACTGTGTTACTGTTGGTTATGTGCAAATGCTTTACACACTGACTCTAAGATAAGCCTGACTGCTCGTGCCAAGCTCCCAAGGGGGTAAGCAGGGGTTATTTTAGGAGTGTAACTCCCTTATCCTGACTAGAAGGAAGGGTCCCTACTTGGACAAAGGTACCTACCTCTGCCAACTAGAGACCCCCATTTCTAACATTGGTTGTCAGCGGTGAGGATAGGACTTGCATTTGCACTTGACTTACAGTGATTGGTGTGCAGTACTACCATATCGCAGACCATTACGTACCACATACTGTTTTTTTGGTCTATTTTTGCCTTTCCATCGGTCTTGAACTTGAACTTTCCAGTACAACATGCCTGAATCAATTGCATCATCTGCTGCATCCTTGGAAGTGGCCTTTGAGGTTAGAAATCTACAATGTTAAGGAATTGAAGGCGATCTGCAAAAACCTCAAAGTCCAAATCAGGGGCCTCACCAGAAAAGAGGAGCTACAAAAGGCGCTGAGGGCCTGGGTAGCAGCCAGACATGCTAGTGAGCTGTCTGGGGATCTTGTCATGGAGGCAGAGGAGCTATTCCAAGGGTGGATGTGCTTTTGGGAGGGGGGGCACCCTCTAAACCAGGCAGCAGTGGCTTGTCCCCAGAGGAGCTGGAGGACAGGTGGGACGCAAGGAGAGTTGCTATGAAACTGGAGAAGCTTAAGTTACCCATGGAGGAGAAAAGGATGATGCTAGACCATGAGTTTAAAATGAGAGAGCTGGATTGGGAAGCCAGTAGGGCTAGGCCCAGCCCAGATGGTGGCAGCAAAAGTATTAGGTCCTGTACTGAGGATGAGGTACACACACATACAGACTTGGGGGCACATGCATCAAGCCAGCATTTTGCGATTTCTAAATAGCGAATTTTACCGATTCACTATTTAGACATCGCAAAATGCAATGCATGTAGAAATCGCAAAAAAAAATGCGATTCCTTAAAATTCCTTAATTGCGACTCGCAAATTGCGAGTCGCAATTAAGGAATTGATTCCCATTCATTCCTATGGGCCTAGAGGCCCATAGGAATCAATGGGAATTGCATGCGCAATTTGCGAGTACTCCATAGGTTCTCGCAAATTGCGCATGCAATTTCAAGGGTGCAAGGGTTCCAAAAGGATACCCTGTTGCACTCCTGAAATTCCCCTTTTTCCACATGTTGCGCACACACATGCCCCAAGGGCATGTGTGTGTGTAAAATGTGACTTTGAAAAATACACCTTAGTGCATTTTTCAAAGCAATCGCAAATTACCATCAACTTTAGTTTGATGGTAATTTGCGATTCCTAATAGCGAAATCGCAATAATTTTTTGATTAATGCACTGCATTTAAGGAATCGCAATTTGCGATTCCTTAAATGCATCGCAATTTAAGTAATCGCAATTTTAGCGATTCCTTAAGTTGCGATTTTTGCATTTGGGATGATGCATCCCAAATGCAAAAATACCGGTCGCAAAGGGGCAGATTCTGCGAATCTGCCCGTTTGCGACCGGTTTTTGGTTTGATGCATGGGGCCCTTGGTGCCCTGCTTCAAGGAGGGGGTTGACATACACCAGGGGGTTCAGGATTGTGAGGTTACTCCAGTGGTGCGCAGTGTCCCTGAGGTGCATTGGGGACCTGACACAGGGGATCATATTCCTGGCAGTGGGAGGGACAGTTTACTGACTCTAGATAAGTGGTGCAGGGAGAGGGGTTCCCCCATGGTAGAAGCCCTGGTAAGCGAGTATGGAGACCAGCCAGAAGAGTATGGGTCGAGGGACAGAAACAGTCAGACACTGTCTCACCAGTCTTGTGAGAATAATGTGGGGTACTTTTCTGAGGCACTGGATGGTTGGGTGAAGGGTAGTTTGGTTAACACCTGTGTGGGGCTGTGTGATTCCATTTTTGGAGAGCATATTTTAAGTCCCTGTTTTCCAGAGCTATGACAATACCCGGTGGAGTGTGAGTTCTCTGGCCCCAGTGTGGAAAAGTGTAAATTCTATGTTAGCATAAGCGGCAGCCATTTTTACTGTCTCGTCCATTTCGTTTCCGTCGTATTCCTTTTATTTTCTGATGCTTGCCTTTTCACCCAGCCTGTGTCCTCAATTTTAGCTGACCTCTCTGACATGGTCAATCTGGTGTACGTGCTGGGGGGCTGTAGCTGCCGGTGCACCTGGTCTCAAATGTTATCAAATGATTGCTTATTGCCGCCATAAACATTCTTACTCCCCCTCCTCATCTCCTGACCACCTGGTCACCCTCTGCTCTTGTTTGCCTATAGCTATTTCCGTGCTTAAACTTGTTCCTTCCAGTTTTCCTTCCCATGCGATTACACTGCAACAAACAGTATATAAGGGTGATGGTTTTTGCATTCAATGTACTTCCTCCCACAACACTTTAGGGTGTTGTTCGGACGCGGTCCCGCTCATGAGTGTTTAATAAACTTCGTTTGTTTTACTTCACTCCAGTGCCGATCTCTCTTTTGTTAGTCTTTGGACCCGTGGACGAGAGGGTGACCCTACACCAGTGTACCCTCACGGGGGTACATTTCTACAATTGGCGCCCAGCACGTGGGGCCCCATCGGAGACGCGGCCATCTGAAGGAGTGGTCTCGACGGAAGATCGAAATTATCACTGAGGACGCGCACTGCATGAGAAGACCTTTGTCTTTGCAGCCGACGTGAACTTTGCGGTTTTCTTGACTTGACCCTCCGGGTGGTGGCCGGTCTTGACTGGGGCTTCTTTGGCGAATTTGCAGTGACCATTAGGTCAACCAGAGATCGGCAGGTGGGAGTTGAAGACTTCTGTTTGGTAAGGTCGCTGATGCGGCACTCTTGATTGTTTGGTTTGGTTTTGGTATTAATTCTTTGCAAAGACTGAAGGGAGGTATTGTGGGGATTTTTCTCCTTCTGACATTTGTTTGGATAGTAATATTTTACATATATTTGTTAAAACATGCCTGCTCTTAGTAAACTTCGTAAGTGGTACTGCTGTTGCAGTGCAGGAAATGTTTTGGAACAAAGTCAACCGGCTCCTCCAGAAGGGACGCCGAATAGAGATATGTATATAAAATATGGTATTTGTCCCATAATGTATGGCTCATTGTGGAACAAATACAGAAAGAAAGAACCCGACCTACAGTGGCCAGTAAATGGGTCATTTGATTTTCAGAAGGTTCAGTACGTGGAACAGTGTTTGTTCTAAAGAAAGAGCAGGCAGGATATGTTTGATTGTTTGCGTATGTGGGATAAGGAAGTGCGAGAGAGAGCGAAGAAAGCGGAAGCTATAGCAAAGAAAGAACAGCGAAAGACGATATATCAACAATGTGTTGAATTAAGAGACAAGGAAATGCAGGAAGGAATAGAAAAGAAAGATAGAGAACGCTGATTGCAGGTAAATGGCCAGTACCCTATTAGACGTTCTGTCTATCCAATACTTGATACGCTTCATGATGATTGTATCATACTAGAACGACCCCGCCCCTGTATAAATCCCCCGTTCAAGAGTGCCCCTGAGGGTGGTGCTTCTGATGATGAGATCTCCTCCTCAAAAGATACGGACAAAGATCAGCGATCCATGCGACAGACTTGCTCTACTCTGTCTAGCGAAGATAAAGATAAATTGAAGGGCAGTGCTAGAGAGGAATCTCGTCGGGCTACTACAGCGACGATCCTCACAACTACAGTTCAGGCTTGGGAAGACGCAAAACAGTTATATTTTTTAGAAAAGTTCTGTTGGGATGTATTATATAATTGGCAACATATCTCTGGCGAACCAGGCCCAAAAGACTTGAATGCAGATTATAAGCAGTTAGGAGATGGGACTTACCCTTTCAAAAACATACCTGATACAATTAGACGAGCGGTTAAACTACGGGATGACACATTAAAACTGCAGAAGGAAAAAGAATTAGCTAGGAAGAGTAAAGTCGTAGAAACGGAAAGGTTTCAGACAGAGAAAACAGATGTTCCGGTAGACGAGGGCAATCCTAGTAGTAGTAAAGTTGATATGAGACCAATGCGTGAAGCCGCACCCCTGTATGTTCCCCCGAAGGGTGCGGGAACTAATGATGATAAGACTTCTGATGATGCAAAGGGATATTTCATATATAATTGGGTCTAAACTCCTTGGAGTAGAGCAGATGTTATGGCCCTTAAAACTGCCTTGCCCGACCCCCGGAAAAACCCCGCCGCCTTCTATGAGGAGGTGGAGGGAGCTATCAGCTCTTGCACTATGACCTTAGCGGATATAGATATGTTCTTTGGGCTTATTTTGCCCCCTGATATGTGGAGAACAATACGTAAAATTAATGACGCTGTGGCATTTGGTGACACCTGGGAAAAATTAGAAGAAATAGATGCGGACAGGGAACCTGCCCAGAAGCCCCAACAGGAGATATTAGATCTTCCTAAAGCTATTGTGACTACATTGAAGACTCTCATACCCCCTAAGAAAATAGATTGGACTACATTAGCGTCCTGCAAACAGAAAAAGGATGAGTCAGTTTCTGACTTCTTTTCAAGATTTGAGGAGACATTTTATGACTTTAGTGGCCAGTCGTTGGCTGACGAGACAGGCAAACACCTGTTTGTTGACAAATTTGTTGCTAATATGTTACCTGAAATATCTAGTCGCCTCAAGGCCAGTGAAAGTTCTTGGACCACGTCCTCTCCAGTTTCCCTTCTGACAATGGCACAATATTATGAGCGACAGGAACAGGAAGCGAAGGGAAGGGAAGATAAAAAGGTTAAGGATTTAAAAACAAAGGTTATGATGGCTCAGGCGTATGGTCCATCATTTAGGAGAGGTGGAGGAGGCGGATGTGCAATGCATACACCCGGAGCACTCCCTCTCCTTCGGGCAAATTTGTCTCCTGATCAGTGTGCCTATTGTAAAGAGACTGGGCACTGGCGTTCTGAGTGCCCCCTTTTGCAAGGCCAACAATACCAGCGAGGAAGGGGAAGTATGAGAGGGCGTCCAGGGAACGTAGGAAGCAGGGGAGGTGCAAGTGCTCGCCCCCGGTTTGAGGCAGTCGAACAGGGACCGAACTACCCTAATGCCTTTGACAAATGACACCAGTACCAAATGACTGATTATTCTGCTGATACGCCTACAGATTCCGATTATGCATAGGGATGCCCAGGACGGGGTGTGGGACCGGTTGAGGTGCCAGTAGATCCAATGGGTCCCTATGTTGACGCAAATGTCTTGGGATCTACTGATCGATTTTTGGTTGATACAGGGGCTACCCATAGTGCCCTGTCTAAAAGACTGGTTCCTAGGGCTCCCCTGTCTGGCACATTGATAACATCGATAGGGTTCGACGGAACACCTACACCTAGCCCACTATCACAGTCACTTGAATTCGGACTAGATAGATTCACTGCCACATGTCCATTCTTGCTCTCCCCTAACACTCCAGATAACATTGTAGGTATCGATATGCTAAAATATTTTCGTGCTACGATACGCTGTTCCCCAGAAGGTGTACGTGTTATCCTTAATGACAACTATCCAATAGTTGATAGATCTTGCCTTATTAATGAGGACGTCGCTCTGGCGTCCCTACCTTGCACTTTGTGGGCTAGATCAGACCCTGATGTGGGTCAAATGGTCATTCCACCTGTACAAATTCAAGTGAGGGAGGGTGCCTCGTTTGCCCCAATATAAGATATCTCGAGAGGGCGAAGAAGCACTAGCAGGTATTGTTCAGGATTTGATTAAAGTAGGTGTAGTGGAAGAGGTTCCCTATAATACCTGCAATAGCCCTATCCTTCCTATTTTGAAAAAAGACACTGATACTAAGATTTACAGGTTCATTATTGATTTGCGTGAGGTTAATAAAATAGTGGTGCCCCAATATCCGGTAGTTTCTGACATAACAACCCTCCTCACTATGGTCCCTCCCACTGCCACCACATTCTCTGTGATTGATTTGAAAAATGCGTTCTTCTCAATACCTATCCACCCGGACATCCGTTATCTATTTGTATTCACATTGAAAAACAGATCATTCAGGTTCTGTAGAGCTCCACAGGGCTATACAGAAAGTCCCAGTATTTACAGTCAAGCATTAAAGGGACACCTTGATTCCTTTCCTGTACCAAAAGGGGTGGTTCTAATTCAGTATGTGGATGACATTTTGCTTGCTGCAGACACTCCTGAGCAATGTGAAGAAGGTACATTGTTACTATTATCATTTCTTGCATCACATAATCACAAATTCTCTAGAAAGAAATTGCAATACTGTAGACAGCAGGTTACCTATTTAGGTCACCTCCTGTCTAAGGAGGGACGTGCGCTCACACCAGATCGCATTCGGACCATTCTAGACACTCCTGTACCCCGTACTCAAAAAGATGTCCGTGCATTGATTGGCCTTACTTCCTTTTGTAGGCAGTGGATCCCCTGTTTTTCACATATTATCAAACCTCTGTTAGCCCTTTTGACCAAAGACACCCCGATGCCCCTCCCATGGACTGCTGAATGCCAGAGCGCCTTCCAACAGTTACGTCAAGCCCTTTGCTCTGCACCAGTATTAGGTACCCCAGATTACACTAAATCTTTCACACTCTATGTATATGAAAGGGAAGGTTGTGCCCTCTCGGTCTTAGCACAGATGCACGGTGATAAACAACGCCCGTATGCATATTTTTCAGCTGTCCTCGACGCAGTCGCTCGCGCGCTGCCTGGATGTTTCCGAGCAGTGGCAGCAACGGCTGTATCCATACGCCAGAGTGAAGGAATAGTTCTATCACACAAATTGCTTGTGTTAGTGCCCCATTCAGTTGATGCGTTGCTAAACCAAACAAAGACGCAGCATTTGACTAGTGCTTGTCTGACAGGATATGAATTGACACTTTTGGCCCCCCATATTACGCTAAAAAGATGTTTGACATTAAATCCTGCCACATTACTGCCATTTCCATCCACTCAGCCTCAGTCACAAGAGTCACATGATTGCATATTTCTCACTGAAGAACAAACAAAAGGTCGAGTTGACCTGCAAGACACTCCCTTCTCCATTACAGATGGGGAGTTATGGGTTGATGGGTCATGTTTGAAATTGCCCGATGGCACTACATCTGCTTCCTATGCTATTACGACACTCCAGACAATAGTTGAGACAGCTCGTATCCCACAGAAATCAGCTCAAGCAGCTGAACTGATCGCTCTAACCAGAGCATATGAGCTTAGTACAGACCTGATTGTCAATGTCTACACTGATAGTCAGTATGCGTTCGGGGTAGCGCATAATTTTGGCCGCCTGTGGAAAGAACGCGGTTTTCTCACTTCACATGGAACACAGATTGTGCACTAGTTCTCCATGCACTATCGCCTTACTGCCTTAACCTATCCTAAGAAAATAGCTATTGTCAAGTGTAGCGCACACAAGAAGGTGACAGACAAAATAGGAGCAGGTAATGCCTTTGCACATTGTACAGCCCGTGAGACTGCAACGCAGCGAAGCACCACGTCTATGTATGTAGTTAAGTCGCAAGCTGAACGTTGGCATGATGCTAGACAGGAAGTGTTGGATATGCAACAATCTGCCTCCTTCGATGAATTAGACCAATGGTCTAAGGAGGGAGCATTGGACGATGAGGGCTGTTGGAGGAGCAAAGATATGACTAAATGGAAGTTGCCCACTGCATACCTATACCCTCTGATTCATATGGCACGTGGTCCAGCCCATGTTGGTGCATCTTCAGTAGCGAAACAGCTTATGCAAGTCTGGGACCATCCTGATATTGCTGCTACCGCTAAAAGATAGTCCAGTCTTGCCTGGTTTGCCTCCAGTACAATCCTGGGAAGGGAACGCAAACTCCAGCAGGGGGGTTTGCGACACCATCTACACCCTTTGAGGTCCTTCAGATAGACTACATCCAGTTTGAGCGCTGCAATAATCTTAAATATGTCTTAGTAATAGTTTGCACCTTCAGAAAATGGGTGGAGGCATATGCTATGAAAGACAATAAAGCCCTCACGACTGCGAAAATACTCCTGAAGGAATTCTTCCCTCGATTCGGTGCTTGTCGAGTTTTATGGAGTGATAATGGGCCTCATTTCATTGGACAGGTTGTAGAGTATGTTATGAAAGGGCTAGGGGTCAAGCAGAAGTTCCATGCTGCTTTTCACCCACAATCAGCAGGCCTGGTGGAACGTTATAACTCTACATTGAAACTGAAATTGGCAAAAATATAGGCTTTCACTTCCTTGAAGTGGCCTGATGCATTGCCCTTAGCACTGCTTTCCATCAGATCAATACCTCATACACGCTCTGGGCTTACCCCATATGAGGTCGTGTTTGGCAGGCTAATGAATATTTGGGGGGTTCCTAAGCCTCGCCCTATACACGATGTGCCTCACACATTAATGAGTGATTATCTGTCTCAGTTGACTGACAGTTTACTTTCTATTCATCAGCAGGTTCAGGAAGCTCTCCCGGACAGGTCGCAAGGTGACGGACATGACTTGCGTCCGGGAGACTTCGTAATGATCAAGGTCTTCCAACGAACAAATTGTCTGGAACCTCGCTGGAGGGGCCCCGAGCAGGTCCTCCTCGCCACCCGAACTGCGGTCCGAGTGACCAACAGGAAAAATTGGACGCATGCCACCCACTGCAAGAAGGTTCCACTCGCCTTAGTGGATCCTACTGCGTTGAAGGATCACCGCAACATCTTGGTCACAGAGACGTAACGAGCTGCATCACCTGAAAGAACTGAGGAAGTTTTTCCGGATCATACTATCCCCGGTACATCCAGGTACCTACTTCGATCCAGGAAGAAAGGCTCTCCAGTGCAAAACAAGACAAGTGAAGTCATTGACCTGAGTGGTTAAGTCTGACTACAAAGGGGGGTCTACCTATTAGTGGCTACCCGTCTCAACGTCAGTGAAGAAACCAACGTCCACTCAGGACTCTTAGGGCCCTACCTTTTTTTTTGTCGTTTGCCGAAAGATGATCCCCACTAAGGAGAAGAAGGGGATTGCTGCGACAATGTGTAATGGCTGTACACTTTGCATCCTTGGTTTGACTTTGATTGCTGCTCTTATTGCTGCTGTAATGTGGGTAGTGGAGGAAGTAATGCCTGGGGCTTCCTTGCTCAACATTACTGCTACATCGCCTACTACAAAGGAACACCATCATTTCGATTTGCCGCAACATGAACAGGGGTATCGGCAAAATCTGAGAAACAATTAATTTCTTAAAATGTTGCATCAGACACACCAGCTAAGTAATGCTACTAACTGTTGGGTTTGTGGTAAGATTCCTCCTCATCAGAACATAAGAGGAATCCCGTTGCCACCACTGCCATTTTCTCACAATGGCTCATGCCAAGCTTGGTTTGAGCTACTATATGCTTCCTACAAATTTAACCTCTCAGAAACATGGGATGTGGGCGACCTCAACGCCAAACTGAATAAAGTATGCTATCCCAACGAAGATGGGGACCCACAAGCAAAGGGGACCATCTTGGAGATGGAAGAATATAGTAGAGGAAATGCAGCAACAAAATATGTGTATCCAAACTCTAGATCGGCTAAAGGCAATGGGCCACCTGTTATCTCTGTTGTTCTGACTATTGGCCCTCTCTGTGTACAGAGTACAGGCAATGTGCTAATGGGTCACAGTAACTGTACTACAGTGTTGCAAATGTCCACGAGGGGCCGAAGCAGCTTCCTCGCATCACGTCATACTTATTTTGTTTGTGGAGCTAAGGCATACTACTTCCTACCTTCAGGCTGGTCTGGTACCTGTTACATAGCTTTTCTTCTACCACCTGTGTTTCTAGCTCCCCCAACATACCACCAAGATTTGCAATTGTTCAATCACCACGTTGGTAGTAGGGGAAAACGTGCCATCGATGTCTCTGTAGTCGATCAGACAGAGACCACATGGGAGCAATATACAGACTTTAATAAAGGATTTTTCTTCTTCGTTGGCCCAGTACAAAACAGCAAGCTGGTCCGTTGCCTCACCCGTACAATGGAGGCAGTGATTAATCAGACAACTGCGGCCTTAGGAAACCTGACGGAAGAACAAGCATCAATCCGCATGGTCGCTTTACAGAATAGACTTGTTTTAGATGTTGTTCTAGCTGACCGAGGTGGAGCATGCCGTGTCATTGGATCTAGCTGCTGTGTTTTCATACCGGACAATTCACCATCTGTCTATGCGGCCATCTCCAAACTACACAAAATAGCCACCGAAATACATCAAGACCCAGGAACATGGACTTGGACTGGGTGGTTTTGGGACTTACTTTCAGTTTGGGGTTTGAAAGTATTATCAGTCCTGTTCATATTAATAGCTATTATCTTCTCTTGTTGTTTGTGTGTTCATTGTGGACCAATGCTCTGTTCTCTCTGTACTCCTGCCTGTACTGCCTGCATCTCGTCTAAAGAGAATGTCAAGAACGTAAATGCCCGTTTAGCAGTGGAATGAGAAATATATGGACTAATGACAATAGATGTTGAGCATATATGCTATACCCCTTGGAAGGGACAAAAACTGTCTTAGCTTATGCTAAAAGGGTCGTCTGTGGAAAAGTGTAAATTCTATGTTAGCATAAGCGGCAGCCATTTTTACTGTTGCGTCCATTTCGTTTCCGTCGTATTCATTTTATTTTCTGATGCTTGCCTTTCACCCAGCCTGTGTCCTCAATTTTAGCTGACCTCTCTGACATGGTCAATCTGGTGTACGTGCTGGGGGGCTGCAGCTGCCGGTGCACCTGGTCTCAGATGTTATCAAATGATTGCTTATTGCCACCATAAACATTCTTACTCCCCCTCCTCATCTCCTGACCACCTGGTCACCCTCTGCTCTTGTTTGCCTATAGCTATTTCCGTGCTTAAACTTGTTTCTTCCAGTTTTCCTTCCCATGCGATTACACTGCAACAAACAGTATATAAGGGTGATGGTTTTTGCATTCAATGTACTTCCTCCCACAACACTTTAGGGTGTTGTTCGGACGCTGTCCCGCTCATGAGTGTTTAATAAACTTTGTTTGTTTTACTTCACTCCAGTGCCGATCTCTCTTTTGTTAGTCTTCGGACCCGTGGACGAGAGGGTGACCCTGCACCAGTGTGCCCTCATGGGGTACATTTCCACACCAGGAAGCTTGCACTGGAGGCAGACCTTTTGGTGGATTCCAGAGGGTCTGGAGAAGCATCTGGGGGTGATCCTGCAGGAAGTGGCTCAGGTATTTCCCAACCGAGGGTGGTGGGAAAGGTTCATGGTAGCCCAGATAGGTCCCGGTGTCGTGGGAGGGATGTAGGGACTCACGTCCTGTCTTCGCGGAAAAGGAGTGGGAATGGGCTGGGGCCCAAGGTGCGCGAAACCCGGTCCCAGAGCCTGGGGGGTTCCTTGAGGGAACACCAGGTGGGGAGTCTAGGCTGTACTGGAAGGACAGCCATTGAGGGGGATCCCCTAGTGTCTGGGGAACTGGGGGGACTGTTGTAACGAGCATCCCACCAGTTCTGGTGTCTGGCAACACCGCTCCAGTTGAGAGGGTACAGGAGTCCAGAGAAAAGAGTGAGGGGAGGAGGCTGTCCCCAGTGGAAGGACCAGTGGGTCAGGGGTTGCCAGGTCTGAGGTCAGAGCACCCCAAGACTGACCCTGGTGAGGCCACTTCTGGCCTGGGGGGTCTTCATGCTCTGTCAGGTGGACAGGAGGCAGGAGACCTGTGCCAGACAGACTCTCGCACAGCTCATGAGGAGTGTGTTTCCCTTGGGGGGGTTGGTGTACTCCCCCGGAAGTCCTGGGTTGCCAGGCACAGGTCCAGCCTAAGGGTACAGACCCTGGGTTGGAGGACCAGGTTCAGGGTGTCTCCCCTGACCTGGAGGAAGGGGCGACTACTAACAGTGCCCCTACCGGTTTGTCTTCTGGGGGTACCGCTCCAGGTGGGAGGGTACGGAGCCCCAGGGAGGAGGACAGGGTGTGGGAGAGCCCACCCTAGTCCCTTGTTCAGCCTCAGGGTAGCAGGCCCTGGGCTGGTGTACCAGTTGCAGGATAGCACCCCTGAACTGGTGGGCGAATTGTGCAGGACACCTGCCACAGGTGCCCTGACAATTATGGAAGGGGGTACTGCTCAAGGTGGGAGGGTACAGAGCCCCAGGGAGGAGGACCGGGTGTGGGAGAGACCACCCAAGTCCTGTGTCCAGCCTCAGGGTACAGACCCTGGGCTGGTGGACCAGTTGCAGGATAGCACCCCTGAACTGGTGGGAGAATTGTGCAGAACACCTGCCACTGGTGCCCTGACAATTCTGGATTCGAGGGGGACTGCTCCCAGTGGGGGGATGCAGAGCCCCGGGGAGGGGAACAGGGTGTGGGAGAGCCCACCCCAGTCTCCTGTCCAGCCGCAGGGTACAGACCCTGGGCTGGTGGGTCAGGGTCAGGATGTCATCCCTGACCTGACAAGAGGGAGAGTGGACAAAGGGTGCCAGGCACCTGGGGCTACCGCCCCCCCCACTCTCTGACGCCAAAGAGGTTAGAGAGCCCTGAGAGGCATAAGACCTGGCTCTCATCACTGACAGCTGTCAGTGGCCACTGTGTCTTGCTGTCCTGGGGGACAGAGTTGCCCCTGGGAGGGGGACAGGAGTCATACCCCGGGGGTGGACTGGGCCATAACACTGTGTTGGCCATGTGGGTACTGTCTGCCTGTTGGGACACATCTGTGAGCAAAGTAAGTTTAGGCGCTGCACAGATGGGGTCCACAGGTGAGAAGAAGGGTTCCCCATGAGTCAGCTTAGTGAGCCCTGAGAGTATGGATAGAGGGATCCAACTAAGTTCAGGAAGGCGTAGAACGGGAATAAACTCCTGCTGTTGCGGGCCAGGTTCCATGTTCTATCGCCCCAAGCAAGGAAGCCCATCGAGGTATGGATTGGTCTACCCTGGCTTTAGGCTGGAAGGGGGTTGTGTTGGAAATGGCCCTTTTTGCAGGGTTATCCCCAAACTTTTAGCTTCTTCCTCCTATTTTTTCCTGACCTGCTGTTGTTGGTTTTAGGACTCTGGGCACTTTACCACTGCTATTCAGTGCTAAAGTGCATATGCTCTCTGTGTAAATTGTGTTATGGATTGGTGTTTCCATGATTGGTATATTTGATTTACTTGTCAGTCCCTAGTAAAGTTCACTGAGTGTGCCAGCGTCTGTAAATCAAATGATACTAGTGGGCCTGCAGCCCTGATTGTGCCAACCACATGAGTAGCCCTGAAAAGGTAACTCAGACCTTCCACTGCAGAGTCTACGCGCAGTTTGTAACTGCCATGCCGACTTGGCAAGTGCACCCACTTGCCAGGCCCTAACCTTCCCTTTTCTTACATGTGAGTCACCCCTAAGGTAGGCCCAAGGTACCCCTGTGGCCAGGGTGCAGTGTATATTAAAGGTGGGACATGTACTGGAGAGTGTGACATGTCCTGGTAGTGAATTACAGTGCACTTCGTTTTTCACTATGGAAAGGCTATCTGTCCCATAGCAAAGCATGGGAGTTGATTTATAACATCTTATAAATATATCCTCCCATTGGGACCAGATGGGAAAATAAAGTTTAGTATGCCTGAACTCAGAATCTAAAGATGCATCTTTTAGTAAAGGTGATTTTTACATTCTGTGTTTGAAAATATCACTTTTAGAAAGTAGGTATTTTCTTGCTTAGCCATCCTGTGTGTCTCTGTTAGGATGTGTATTGACTGTCTGGCTTTGGAATGACAGGGGCTGGGGAGGAGCAGTGGCTCCAGAGAGTCTAGATGGGTCAGGGATGGGCTGAATAGACCTGGGCTGCATTCAGAGTAGTGGGAGGAGTTGTCACTAGCACCCGAATAGGCCCGGTCTGCATTTAGAGTGGTGGGAGGAGATTTCCCTTGCACCTGAATAGGCCCTGTCCGCCTTGGACAATGCTGTCTCTGCCCCCTGCTGGGGAGCTGGGCCAGAGAGGACCAAACTGGTTTGGACTGAGCACAGACACTCTTTGCCTGAGAGAACAAAGGATTTTGGACTATAAAAAGTGGGGCCCAAACCTCTAAACTTTAGAACTCTTTTGGACAAAGAAGACTGCCAAGAAGAAGAGCTGGAGAAGCTGTGAGGAGGAACTACCACATTGCTGAGTGCTTTGCTGTGTTGGCCTGCAGTGGCTGCTCTGTCTTGGGCCGTGAAAGGACTGGACTGGACTTTCTGCAATCTATTTTTGTGAGTTTCTCCAAGGGCTTGAGGTAGAGCTTGCCCTCTGTTCAAGAAGTCGCAGGAACAGCAAAGACTTCAAGTTCTTCTGGCCTCAGCACTGGGAACTGTGTGTTTTGTGCTGCAACAGAAGAAAAAGCAACCCGAGGCCGTCTATGACGCCGCTGCCGACTCCGTGTCCTGAAGGCACCGCAGAGGGCACCGCCGCAACGCTGCACCGCGACCCTGGTCTCACCGACGATGCCATCTGATGCCGCCACTGAGCCGCTGCTCGCACCGCGACCTGTGGGCACCGCACTTCGCACCGCCTCGCTTCACGCCGTCGCCTTGGTATCCCCGACGCCGCCGCTCCATGCCAAAATCGACGCCACTGCTTGCACCGTGACCTGTCAGTACCGCCACGAGCACCGCATCACTTCGCACCGCGACCCTGTTCTCACCGACGACACCATCTGACGCCGCCACCGAGCCGCTGCTCGCACCACGACCTGAGGGCACCGCACGCCACACCGCTGCACTTTGCACCGCAGCACCCGACGCCTGCCGACGCCAGCGCCCCTGACTTCAACCGCGAGGAGTTCAATCTGCAACACGTGTGACTTCAAGGGCCCGACGACTCCTGCACCGACCTCCGGAACCGACGCCTGCGGACGCCGTGCTTTCGGAGCTCAACGAGAGGTCGCCGACGCCCAGCATTTCTAAAGGTACTGTTTTGCGGGTCTTCCTGACACCGTAGCTGGCCTGCGACGCCGCGGTCAGCCAGAACTGTTTGGATTTGTTTGTCCACGACGGCGTGATAGCCCCAGAGGGAGCTATCGACTTCAAGGAACTGTTTTTCAAGGTTATTTTGATAACTGAAGATTTCTAAGTACTGTATTGTGGATTTTTATCATTTTTGGTCCTGTCTTAAGTATATAAAAATATTGGATATTTTTCTAAACTGGTGTGGGTGTCCTTTTGTAGTGCTTTCACTGTGTTACTGTTGGTTATGTGCAAATGCTTTACACACTGCCTCAAGCTAAGCCTGACTGCTCATGCCAAGCTACCAAGGGGGTGAGCAGGGGTTATTTTAGGAGTGTAACTCCCTTATCCTGACTAGAAGGAAGGGTCCCTACTTGGACAAAGGTACCTACCTCTGCCAACTAGATACCCCCATTTCTAACAAGTGCCATCAGAGATTCGAGTGCCATCAGAGCGCTGCAGGCCCGAGATATAGGATAGGCCCCTTTGTGGCTGCAGCAGTCTAGCGATGTGGATAAATTGTAGTAGGCTTATGGGCACATGTCTGATCCAATGTCTCCAGGTCTGCTTCAGTACGGGACAATGTTCTGCGCAGATCACGCAGTACCCTCACATACTTGGAGATACATACGCCCCTAGTGTATGCCTTAAAAGCTTCCCATAGGTTAGCTTGGGATGTAACGGAGCCCTTATTTAATTCAAAATATTCAACAATAGCCGATCGGAGGTCAGTGAGGAAGAGTTTGTCCTAAAAGCGCCATGTTGGGGAACCGCCATTGACGTTCAGTACCTCCTGCACTAGGAACGTGCAGCGTCATCGCTACAGGTGGATGGTGTAAAAGCGTGCGAGGAAGGAGTAGAATGGAGCTGAGCCAGGGCACAAGTGTGGTCGAAAGAAGCCAATGATCTATAATGTGGTGCGGAATGAAATGTATACGCAAGGCTGGCAGGGTGTCACTGATGCTAGGGGCCTACAAGCATGTACGTGTCGCATATATCTCACAATGTACGCAGGGAGCGGAGTTTTCGCACTGGGGCCTGTGCAGCGCTGTCTAGTACAGGATCCAAAAGCATATTAAAATCCCCCCCACCATAACAATGTAATCTGCATCTATGTGGTCTATTAGCGTCTGAATTGTATGAAAAAACTCTGGGCTGTCAATGTGAGGGGCATATATATTAACCAACAGAACTCCATATCCCACTAGGTGTCCCGCCACTAAGAGATATCTGCCCCCTTCATTAGTATGGACCCAGTGAGACTGAAAAGGCAGTAGTTTATGGATCAACGTAGAAACGCCTCGTGAATAGGTACTATAGCTGGAAAAGAACCATGTGGTTGAGAAGGTGGATGGGTTGCTAGGCGATAAGTGAGTCTCCTGTAAGAAGGTAATGTCTCAGGCCAGCCAAACTGTCATGCGCACTTTGCATGTTCCACGCAGGCTGCATTACACTGCAGCATTGTGATTGGCTCAGGGGAGCCTGAGTGCTTCCTGCTTCTGGCAACGCAGAGTGAGGACGAGGAGGGACGACGAGAAGAGACATGGAGGCAAGGAGTTAAATTTTTATTTTTAACTACCCCCTGCCCCCCATGCCACCACCCCTGATTTGTATCAGCCGCCACTGTGTGAAATGGGCGGACATTAGCGTGTAATGACAGTGACAAGCAAAAAGAAGAGACTGTGATGTATATGGTATGGTACATATGTGCAATAACGTACTGATATATTCAAGCAAACATAAACATATTAATAATTCCAACCCTCCCCCCTCCCACACCTGGCGATAAACTGCAAGTGAATCCCCATAATGCCAACGAACTGAAAAACATTTTCTCCCAGCTGTGGAGTGGTATAAAGTCCCTTGGGGAGTAGCAACGTCTCGACGGCCGGTTCCATATGTAGAAATGTTCAGTACAATATTGGGGTCACAGGTAGGTTCAAGTAGTCAGTGGTGCAAGAGTGTCTTCAGAATGTTAGACTACAGAAGTACGAGCAGATGTCCAGGGCAGTGCCGATGTACCTCACATCATGCAGCTAGAGAGCACCTCAATGTAGGTTCTCAGCCAGGCAGGAAAAGTTCCATGCTGGAGGAATTTGCTAGTCAAGCGTGATGCGTTCGGGCAGTGAGCGCACCGGAGATTCGGGGTTGCTGGCTCGTTGTTTACAAAAAGTCATCACTTCTGCCGGGGTATAGAAGCAGCGGGTCTTTACATCAACCTGAAGATGGGTAGGATATAGCATTCCGTACCGGAGACCCAATTTGCGCAACGCAGCTTTGGCGCCATTGAATTCGCGGCGGGCCGCCTGGACCACCACAGTGAAGTCCGCAAAAAGCAAAATATTGTCTCCCTGATATTGGAGTGGGCCAAGTTCTCTCACTCTACAAAGAGTGAAATCCCAGTCTCTACAGTTGAGAAGCCGGGCCACGATTGGCCGCAGCAAAGCACTTGGTAACCGGGCAGGGGACCAAGGATCTGTGTGCTTGCTCCACAACAATTGTAGGAGTGAAGGTTTCTCTCCCTAGGAGGTCAGAGAGTAGGCGCTCTATGAAGAGGTCCTATATTCCAATGTTTGATGTTTCAGCGACCCCCAAAATGCAATGTTGTTTTATCATCCCCTTGCCTCCAGGTACTCGTTTTTTATGGCCACCGCTTTTAGGCACGACTCCATTTTCTCCAGTCTCTTAACAACCGCAGCAGAGGAGTCCTCCAGGCCGGAGATTTGTTCCTCAGCCCGACAATGCGTGCATCTTGTTTATCCAGACGTTCGCCCATGCAGTCCAGTTGGTTGGAAATAGTGTCAAGGTGGGCATCCACAGCTCAAAAGCCAGTCTTGAGTTTGGCATCCAGTCCAGTTGGTTGTTTGACCGCAGGGCCTCCTGCCGCGCCACCCTCCATATCTGAGGCACTCTCTGTACCTCTGGTAACTTTTGTTTTCTCGAAAGACAGTTTATGTTGCTTCAGGTCCCCCGTACCATCGTACCAGCAGACACCGCCGTTTCTCAGGTCCCCTCGCCCAAGGTACCAGTTGTCAGGGCCACGGGTGTGCTCCCAGTGTGGTTCCAAGCAAGGCACACATGTGCAGATAATGATCGGTGCGCAACACCCAGAGTCCACCAGGCCAGAAGAAGAAGGAGTGGTCGAATAGGGACCAGGCAGGACAAATAGAGCGGGGGTGGCGCGATGGCAATGCTGTAACTGTTATACCCCTCAGGGGGGATTATGGAGGAGCAAGAAACACGTCACCGGGAGGTACTAGCAGGTGTTATCAGGGCAGCCCAGGTTGCAGAGTAAGTAACAGCAGGAATGCTAGGCCACCAGATGCACTGTTCTACCAGCGGGGGCCAGGGCGTGCCACCAGCAGCACTGCTCTACAAGGGTTCCCCTAACTTCGATGGCCTACCGCGGCATCAGCGCAACCAGGGCCTCCGATCAACACACATCAGCCTCCCACTCCAGTCTCTGCCTCCAAGGTCCCCGCTCCGCTGCAGCACATTGGGACCTGGGCGATTCGGCACTCCGCTGCCTCTGACAAAGCAGGAGCAGTCTGGATCATGCTCATGGCACAGGCAGCACCGTGCAGCCTGCCCGTCCCGCGCCTCAGGCTCGCTCACGGACCCTGTCTCCACGGGGCCTTCGAGGTGCGTGGTGGTTGCCAAGCGTCTTCTCTCGACTAGTCCGCCACTGTCTCAGGGGCAGCTGGATCTCGCCGCAGCATCTCCAGGCGGTGCAGGGTAGGCTCCCACACCGTGGGGCTAGTGCGGTGGTTTTACAGCCCCATCCGGTCCATGATTAAAGCCAGGTCCGTCAGAGCTTCAACGCTGTGCAGCCCTCTTGGTCGCCGGCGTGGCCATGCCCCTCAGTACACCCTTATTGATAACCAGGAAAACATTTAGGTGATCTGCCACTGTGTATTGCAATTCATCCCCATGGAGGAAGTGGGAAAGGAGGGTAAGAAAGGGGAAGGAGTATCTAACCGCTCTTGCTGTCTGCAGCCTAGGACTGAGACTAGAGCACGCATTCATGGTTTCCACTACCCCCTTGTAATGAAAACACCTCCGACCACAGTCAATTGAAGCTCACAGAGGTCTGGGGTGGCTGAAGCAGTATACTTCTTTCAATATATTCATAAAATTGGGTCTTTATTTGGGATCTAGGCAACCCTTGCTTTCCCCTTCAGAGCATTCTACTCTTAATACCATGGACTTCATTCACACTTCAACCTCAAAATTCTTGGGGCTCCCTATACCTTCACAACTGGTTTTACATCTTTGGCACCTGTCCAAATGACAAATCTTAAAGCAAAATAATGAAAAAGTACTTATTGTGGCCAATAGACACAATCAGAGTGACATTTTAATGCTGAATCGTGCTGAACTGTCTGACCTGCCTCAAGAGCCAAAAATGCAAAGTGTCTCGATGTGAAAGACAGGCGCTTCCTGTGGGAAGTGTTATCCTGAGCAAAAATAAATGGCTGAAGCTTTTACAGTTACACTAATATGGGCAAATATGGTTATAGTTTCCCCCCCACACAATAGTATGACTGAGGAGTGCAGAGAGTACATTAGTGTGGAACAAATGTGTAGAGAGTAAAAGGGTGCGGATGGAAGTGTAGACACTAATTGGCATGAAGGGAGTGTGTGGAGCGTAAAATAGCATGAAAAGAGAGTACATTAGCATGGTGGAAAAGTATGAAGAATGCAGTAGTATGAACAGAGAGCGTGTGGATTACATTAGTATTAAGTGTGTGAAGAGTATATTGTTGTGGAGAGAGAGAAAGTGGAAAGTATATTAGTGTGGACGGAGAGTGTGGAGAGCACAACAGTATCAATGGAGAGTAGTACGCTGGTATGGAGGAAGAGTACATTGTCGCGGAGTGGGGTTGTGCAGAATCTAGTGGTATGACAGGAGAGTGCAGTGAGCACATTAGTGTGGAGCAAGTGTTTGGCCATTGGCCTGAAGGGACAGTGTGGAAAGTACATAAATGTGGAGCAAACGTGTGGAGACTACTTTGATGTGAAGGGAAAGTGTGGATAGTACGAGAGTCTGCAAGCAGAGTATGGAGAATACATGGAGCAGGCGTTTCGATGAGTATATTGTTGTGTAGACCAAAACAGTACAAATTGACAGTGCATCAAGTACATCAATATGGAGCAAATGTGTGGAGAGTACATTTGTGTAGCAGCAGGTGGGCGAGAGTAATAGCACAGATGCAGAGTGTGGAAGGTACATTGGTGTGGGTGGACACTGTGAAGCATACAATATTTGAAGCATGTAGAGAGTAAAATAATATAAAGGGAGGCTGTGGAGGGTACGTTAGTGTGGAGCATGAGTGATTAGAGTACATTAGTGTAGAGGGACCATGTGGAGAGAACATTATTGTGAAATAAAATGTGGGGAAAGGTGTGGATGATAAACTGCTGACAAGGCAGCATAGTATGTAAGCTAGAAAGCTATCTGTTCCAAGATGTCAACGAAAAAAGAGAGCAGAGATTGTGACTGCAGACATTATATATGCTCACTCATGTCTGTCTCTAAATCATTTAGGCCCCAATTACGAGACTGGCGGTCCACGGATTGCCAGACTCGCAGGGGCACGCAATGGTGGTCTCCCAACCGCCCAATTATGATTCGGGCGTCGGACCCCCACAGCCCCGCCGCAGCCGCCAGGGAACCGCTGGTCAGGAGGCATGAATATGCTTGGCGGGACCGTCGCGGTACCGCCAAGCATGTTACCAGTTTCCTCTCCACCACAGTTTTCATGGTGGTTCGACAGAGCCCCCCTGGTGCCTCACGCCCTGTGGATGCACACAGGGTGGCACGGCGGCACAACATGTGCCCCCCTGTGTGCATGCACACCAGTTCCTGTCTTTCAGTCCATACCGTGCAGGAACAGTTTTTTGGCGTTCCCATTGCGGTGCCCATTTTCAGGGCACTGCTGTGGGAACGTCAAAAACAAAGCCCGCCAGACAGGAGGAAGCTCCTAATCTGGCAGGTGGTCCGGTCACGGCTTTGGCGGAGCGGCGGAGCAGCGGCAGGGCGGACCCGGCGCATCACCGTCAATGTCGTAATTGGGCCCTTAGAGTTCAGCAAAGAGTAAGTGCTGTCTCAAATGATGCCTTGGGAAAAAGTCTAACTACGACTGGGATGCTTTTGTGTTTTTCCCTGTCTGGCATGGTATGACACTGCTTTGCTGTCCATGGTAAAGACAGGCAGAAAATAACAACATTCTACTTTTTTAAAATGGGCTGGGACAACCACCAATCATTGGTGTTTGTCCCACCAATCTCTTAATGACGTCTATACTCATCGAACCAAAACAAGCAGAGTGATGTACGCTAGATGTTTACCCTCCTCCAACCAGTCATTTCCATGAAATCTCTAACCATTTTAAAGTATTGACACAGTCTGTCTCAGATATTACCATGGTTCCACGGTGAGGTTTTTTTCAATCACTTTTTCTACCCACAACACGGATCCTCTTTACTAAAGTCATTGGATCTTGAGCCTTCCCTTGGTGTTTAATATACCTTAGAGTCATTAAAAGAACAGTAGTCAGTAGCATTTTGATGAGATTAGTTAGCACCATTTCATCCGCAGTCCACAGCCGGGTTTGTTCATGCCCACGATTTGCTGCTGTCTTGGGACAAGGACATGTGGTATGCATGAAATAGACGCTAATTTTGCTACAGTTCTTGGTTATGTGTTGTAAAAGGAGATTCAGTCTTCTCTGCCTTCCAACGTAGATATTCACGTCCTGAGCGAGCAGGCCCTTTTGTTCGACGCCTAAAGATGTGATATCTGGCTGATGCAGATCCTGGCCAAAGAACCTTTAGGACTGCTTTTTAAGACCAAAGGCTCCTTAACCTACTCAGGACCAACATCATTTTCTGGCATGTACCAGCTAGCAAGATCGAACATGAAAAACATCCCCAAATCAGTTTATTTCTACCAACTCTTTATGAGAAAAACAGAAACCTCCTACCCTTCACCCAGTTAAAATCTTCAGGTCCAGCTCTCATCAACTCCCCTCTGGGCTTCGCAATGCTGTTTTGGTGGGCATCCCCGATTATGCCTACCCCCCTCAAAGCCATCTTGCACTGGGCAGCTAGACTCATCACTGCCAAGAAGAAATTCAATCCCATAACTCTAATCTTGAAGGATCTTTACACCCTCCCACTATAGGTGAGGATCAAATTCAAATTGTTCTCCCTAACACACATAGCTATCCACATGAGAAATCCATCCTAACTTGTGAACCTACTGTTTCCGGGCGCCCGTGAGACTTCTACTAGAAATACTTCAGGTTTAGAACACTTGAAGCCATGAGACAATCCTTCTCAGGGATCGCCACTAACCTTTGGAACCCTCTCTCTCTCTTTCTGAAAACACAACTCACCCATCCTCTCCTTCAGGAGACTTTTGAAGAGACACCTTTTCCAGAAATTGTGCATATTAATTACACTTGTACTAGCCATGTTATGTTATGTTACAGGGAGAAGTCAGTTCCAAAAGGTCCTGAGGCTCAACAACCAAGAAGGGTAAAACTTAGCAACAATTAAATTGATGGGGGAAACTGCTTTGATTAGCTGAGGAAGAATGCAGAATATGTTTGTTTGGAGGAAGCATGTTTTAGATTGCCTGTGTCCCTCAACACACTTGTCGGCATGAAACCTCAGACTGCCCCAGATATCCCCACAACAAGGACTGTCCTACACCTGTTCAATTTCAGGACAGTATAAAAGGTGATAGAAAGAATGCTTGAATTAATATTAGCCACCGGTGATGTCTGTGACCACATTCCATTCAATTGTTTTTTCAGCTTTATTTTCCGACTGTGCTACTTTAGACAGAGGGCTGCTTACATTCCCATCTGAAGGGGGCAGGGGGTCTGGTTTGGCAACTCAGACTGGAGTATTCCTCTTGAAGCAGGATAAAGACTGATTTGCATATGGCTTGTCTCTGTCTAGAGTGATTTAGGGTTTTCTACCTAAACATCAACTCAAAAATATATTCTGACCATAATATTGTGATCAAAATACTGTGAATTCAAAAACATTGTAGACCCAAATATCGAAGGTAAGTATATTGTTTTTTTACTACAAGTTTAAAATATTGCTTACTTTAATATTGTTTTTATAATATGGTGTTCTGTATCTTATTGTGTTTATTTTTTATTATGCATGTTATTGTAAAATTTGATTTACGTTTTCTGTAAAAAATATGCTATAGTAATATATATTTTTCAGTTTGTTTGGGTGAGTAGTGCTTTATTTTATATATCAACTAATATTGGTTTATCAATATGTTAATTATTTTATATTTCTAATTATTATATATTTTTCACAATGATTCTTAAACTTGAGTTAGAATAGTAAATTTGACCTGCCCAAATGTATGCACTTTCTTCAATGTTTGTTGTAATGGAGTTAGAAATATGAATAAATAAATCTGACTCCACCCCCACCAAATATATGCACTTTCCACAATGTTTGTTAGACTGGAGATAGAATAGTAAATTCAAAACACTATATGTACTTTACATAATATTTGTTTTATTGGAATTAGGATAGTAAATAGGACTCCACCAATATTTGCACTTTCCCAAACGTTTGTTGGACTGGAGTTAGAATAGTAAATCTGATCTCCCCTCTCAGTGGTGCTGGAATAGTTTTCTGAGCGTGAGTGCTGATCTACGGCATCCCCACACACATATCATAGGATTTAGCAAAGCTGATATTACTGAGCAAGTGAGCACAACAAGGTACCTAATTCTTTCCAGGGCCTGAAAAGTAATAGTGTCCTTGTTCTTCACTATTATGTTTGTGCCTACTAAATACATTTTGTGCCCTCTTGAAACTATAACTTTGCACCTGAGCTCCACTTTGCCCTGTGTATTTTGCGCCAGTCTGATCAATCCACAATATTGGAGAAAGAAAGATGTTAGTTACTGGAAGGTTGTGAGAGGGCAAGGCTGGACAACAAATTACACTGTTCAACCAGAACATCTATCTCTGGCTAGTGTGTCATTTGGCTGGTATTTTAGCCAGTGGTGGCTGCTCCATTAGGGCGTTGAAGCGCCGCCCCACTGCTTTCTCGCAGTGCGAGAAGCAGAAAATAAAATGGTATTTTAAATACCATTTTATTTTCTGCTTCTCGCGCTGCGAGAAAGCAGACGGCAGGGGTATGCCTGGTTGGGGGCAGGCGGGAGCGTATGCCTGGTTGGGGGCGGGCGGGCGGGCGGGTGGGCGGGTCGGGGAGGAGTGGCTTGCACCACTCTGAGTGCCCTGACTGCTTGGTCGGCCCTGGGGCTGACCAAAGCAGTCGTGCGCACTCTACATTTTCTCTATGTAGACTGCATGCAGCCTACATAGAGAAAATGGCCTCCCTACTGGTGCCCGGCTGGGCGCCGTCCGGGACTCCTCACCAATCACAACGCTGCCATTGCAGCGTTGTGATTGGCTTACAGTAGGGGAGGGAGCTGCAGCATGCCTGTTCCTGAACTTCCTGTTCAGAAGGCGGGACCCCGGCCCAGGAGCAGAGGCGGTGGCGGCGCGGACCTGACCTGACAGGTAAGTTTTCTTTTAATTTTAAACCCGCCCCCCCACCCCCATGCGACCATTGGGAGCCGCGACTGCTTACAACAGACTCACCTGCGTGCAGAGCTGCTCCGGCGTTACACTACTCTCGGGACCTTTGAGTGTTGTGGTTACATGCGTGATTAGAACAGCCTATCACATCTCTGCACTGCTGCTCCAGCGCCACACTACTCACTGGAGCTTAGTGTTGTGGACGGTTACACACGCTTGTTCCAGTGTTATATAGTGGTCGAAGTGGGCGGGATCGGCAGGGCACGGCGTGCCCCTACTTCTTTAATTTCATTGAGTCCGTTCCCCTACTTTCTTATTTTAAACATTCCTCCTGGACGGCAGAAATCGCCAAGACCGATGGTTAAGGCTCTGCTTGTCTTTTCCTTCGTGCCCCGAGAAGACAAGGACAGTGTCCATTCTCCTGCCGCTGGCAGCTGCCCCCCCACCCCCTCTCTTTGTTCCCCCTCTTCCCTCTCTTTCTGTCTTGCTCCTCCTCATTTAGTGAAAACCGACACTTCAAGAAACAGGTATTACCTTCTCTTTCCTCCTTTCGTTTATTTGCTCCCCTGTGAAATGGATCCAAAAAAGAAAAACACTTTTGGTGGAAACGTCATCTCTTTCTGACATTTTTCAATTTCTAAGTGCAGCCTCGGGGTGGAGAGAAATAAAAATTCAAAATATGAAAAATAACTAACTAACTAAAGTAAGACAGAGTGGTTGCAAGGTGGCCAGATTGATTTATTCACACCTAAACACTTTAGCGCCACTTTTAAGTGTTTGCCAGTGAAGCGCTACTTTTGTTTTCTCGTCTCTCTTTGAACAACATTGTTTTCCCTGGGTGGGAAATTGCACTATTCCTGGAAGTACTGAAATACCTGCTTGCAAAAAAGGGTTCATTTGGGTAGAAATCAATTCTGATTATTAAAGAGAACCCACAACCATGGTATTAAGTTTTATATTCTGAGTTTGTGTTTCTCCAGACCAATCACTATTAAACTATGCTGCCTACTAGTATGGTTGTCATGTGACTCCTACACCTTGTAGTCCTTTGTCTTATGTAACATTTCCTATACAGTGATTTACACACGTATGATTGATTGTCTCTGTGTAATATGTGTGATGTAAAGTGCTCTGACACCCTACACTGGTATTAGTGGTGCTGTAAATTTTCTGATACTTTATTATTTTGACATTTTTATACATGCTAACAGTCTTTGCAAAGATTTTTCCTTATTGGTACTAGTGGAAAATACAACTGCAGCAGTGAGAAAGGTGACCAGTCAACCTTTGCAAAGGGCCTTCCACTTCACAGCAGCACAAGTCACATTTTTTAGTAACGTTTGATCCGTTTGAGCTATAAACAATTTATTAGTTAAAATCGTCAGATTGTGCAGCAGATGATGTATTATGTGCAAATATGGCAGAGCCATAATTATGTGGAAAACATTTGCAAACTAGGATATTTTGCCATTCATGTTTGAACTGCTCTTGTGGAATAAAAGGGAGGAGAAGTGCTGATGACAGAAACTCCATGGCTGGGAGACAAATGGCTTGAGATTCCACTTTTAAGGATATTTGGGACATTCTGTGATTGGAAACGTATCCCACTTTGTGAATGTATTTTAATTTCAATAACTCATATTAAACCTTAAATAAACATGTGTATCCATTGGTTAAATTAAATAACGTAATAAGCTGTAACTGATTAGTGAAATGGGAAACAAATACAAAAAATTGGGATATTTTGCTCTATCTGCCACACCTCTGACTCCGCCCAATCCACGGGTTATTCCCGCGCTCTGATTCTCCGCCCACAGTTCCCTTACTTTTTTTCCCCCACTTCGACCACTGGTGTTATACAACTCACAGAAGTTTATAATGTTGGGATTACATGCGCGGGCCCCTAAAACAACCTGTCAAGTGCGTGCAGTGTTGTTCCAGTGTTACCAACACTTGAAACCGGAACCCCGCTGGATATCACACTCAGCTGTCCCCGGCAACACTGCACGCACTGTGTGCAGCGCTGCTCGTGTTACACTAGCCATACCAGCTTAGGCTGCTGATGTCACACGTGTGCACCTAGCGCCACTGGTCCTTTATGTGCAGTGCCCCTTCCCAGAGTCCGAGCCGCACTATACGTGGACTGCTACGGGTCACACAGCCACATCTTGTTGCCTATGTGCAGTGCTGTTTGAGAGTTTCAGTGTTACACACTGCCCGCTGCCACACGGGAGAGGTGTCCTCATTGCCTCGTCACCTGTGTGCATATTGCGAAGATGTCACACTGTGACCAGGATAGCAGACTCGTGCAGTCACGTCTGTGCCATGTACAACCTGTCACTTGTGTGGAGTGATTCTCTGAGAGTAGGTGTCACAGTGCACACAGAGGCCCGCGCTGCTGGGATGGCACAGCTTGCCGCTTTTGTGCACGGTTTTACAGATTCAGTGGCACGCTGGGCACTTGCTCTACAGGAATCACACACAGTCGTGTCCGCAATGACTTATCACTTATGTGCACATGCAGTTCAGTGATTAATGGTGCACAATGCACAGGAGTCTGGACTTCAGGGGCCCTCGCTTATGTATAGAGCACATGTCTGGTGTTACACGGTGCACTGGGTCGTGGACTAGAGCGTGGCTGCCGTGGTTTGGCACCCGTGTGAAACGCTTCTTCAGAGAGTATGGGTCACGCAGCACACACGAGCATACACTGCTAAACTCAAATACACTCCACCTGCCTGCTGTGGTGGGTCAGGCCCGGTGCACAGGTGAGCTCACAAGCTGGGGCCACACACAGACCCCCTCCGTTGCCTCGTCACTTATACACACCAGTTTCACCGAGAGCCAGTGTTACACTGTGCACGGGATCGGCCACAGGTGGGGTCACACACAGGACACTATGGATAACGTGTAGCCCCCTTTCAGAGATTCGCGGTTAAGTTGAGTAGGAATGCTGAGGTCACATAGCGGTCCCTGCCACTACTTATCCCTTCTAAGAGCCCCGGCGATGTGTATGGTTTCTCGCTGCAGCACCCATGTCTGCCATGGGTGCCTGCG